>JANHGC010004344.1:369873-380581 GCA_027560395.1 Boaedon fuliginosus | reverse complement strand
CTTCCGGGTGCAATTCAAGGTGCTGGTAACAACTTTTAAAGCCCTTCATGGCTTAGGAGCGGGATACCTTCGAGACCACCTGCTGCTACCCTATGCCTCTCAGCGCCTGGTTAGATCCCACAGGGAGGGCCTGCTCCGGATTCCGTTGGCCAGACAATGTCGGCTGGTGGGTCCGCGGGCTAGGGCCTTTCTGTGACGGCACTGTCCCTATGGACTACGCTCCCTGCAGAGATTAGAACCATCCCTAATCTGCCCACATTCCACAAAGCTGTTAAGACCTGGCTTTGTCAAAAAAATATGGAATTGAAAGCATGAAATCGATCTGTTCTTCCCTCTGTATGTCTGGACGATATATATGTGTAATTTGATTTTATATTGTATAGGTATGTTTTTTATTTGGTTGTACGCCGCCTTGAGTTCCCCTGATTGGGGAAGAGAGGCGGGATATAAATCCAATAAATAAATAAAATAAATATCTCATCCCATTATACAGCAGACCACTAGCATTTTAGAATTTGTCTAAGGTGCTGGATTTTGAGAATAATTACTTTAAATTCTCAGTAGTATCATTGTGATTTGAGAGCTTTGTAATTTGTCTTTCCCAAAGTTAATGTTTGCATTTTAATATTTTAAAAAAAGGAATGGTTCTTCATATTTTTAAATAAGTTTGATTTTTTTTTAATCTCTGGTGACATTGTTCTATTTCCCAAGGAGGGAGAAAAGTGCTTGTTTTTTGTAAATTTACCACAGCACGGGGCGTGATAGCCCTCTCCTTCTGACACATCAGGGATAGGGATTAGGATACCAGATGAGGCTACTTTAGAAGGTAATGGCAACAGGATTTATCAAGTCACTATCCAAAAGTAGAAGATAGGCCCAGGGTGAGAAAACCCAGAGGCATTCTGATAGAGGAGATTTGAGACTGCAAGCTTTCTACTCTATGTGTTCATTATTATTATTGTTAGGAAAAAGATTGAAAAGGAAAGTTAAGATTCTGAAATGCCAGAAAAATAATACTTGGTTGAAAATTTTCAGAAGGCTAGCCTGAGTAGTATTTGAAAATTAATGATGGCATTCTAACCAACATAATTGTAATGTATTTCATTTCTTGTAATATTTTTATGACATTATGTTGGTTACAAATTTAATTGAATTCCAAAGTACTGGTAATTATTACTAAAACTTTTTTTAAAAAAGACAAAAGTGTCACAATAAAGAGTGCATCTCACCTCTTTTTTCTGTTCGAATACCTTTTCATGTTGTGTTATTCTTTTTGCTATTATTATTGATCTGATAGAAACATGGAGACAAAGAGATTACTGGGAGTATTACAAAAGTAGAAAGAAACACTTATTATCAGAAAGAATTTTACAAGCATTTTATATCTGCTAAGCTAATGCAGTCCTACAGAATAATGCTATGAATGTCAATTATAGTGGAATCCAAAGAATGAAGCAGAACTAAATTATACATTGTTCAGTGGCGAATCCTTTCACACAAAAATGTTATTGCTAAAGTATTAGAAAATACAACCATATGCAACCATATAGAATTAAAAGTTAAATATTTAAAATCTGTAAACATGTTAAGTAGTGCAGTGATGCGAGAAAGCCTGTTAACATGTTAGAATTATCTATGATCCTACAACACTAGGCTCTATTAATGAGATGAGAACTTAATCTATTCTAGGCTATCTATATTTTTAACTAAAGAGATTCTGTTTAAGACCCATAATATAATTAATTCCATGTCATGATGTACTGAACACACTATGCGAATGCTCATTTTCTTTACAGTAAGTTTGCTCTTCATGACACTTGTTAATGGAAGTGAATGATATCTTGATCCAGAGAGACTCGAAGAACTTGAAAAATAGTTGTCAATGTTCATCAGAATGGGAGGTTTACAAAATTGCCATCGATGGTCAGATACAAAAATATAAAAATGGAGAAAATGCACTGTGATTGATTTCCAATAATAGCTGCCCAACAAAATTCACCACAAGAGCAAGGCATATAGTATTCTAAAAGGCTGCAAAGAATGCCAGAGTAAACAGCAAAGGATTCCTCTGTAGCCCGATACAAGCAGTCATAAATTTACCATACAAAAAACACTGAACAAAAGTAATCGCAAAGGTACTTTTTCAAAAGCCAACTGGACTTTCTGGTTTTTCTTTGAAGAACAAAAGTAATATTTACAGGAGGATATCAAGGAGGAAATCACAACTATTAGAAAGCACATCCATGCCCACCTTAAGTTTGAAAAGGAGTTTTGCAATGAAAAATTAGTTCTGCAATGAAGTTGGATCAGTTGAAAATGGAAGTTTTATGCATTAAAGTGAAACATGGTATTAGGATAGAATCAAATCTTGCATTCCAACAAAAGAAGTTAACTCCAGCTCTGGAGCATACCAGTGGAAATGGTATGGTTTGCAGGTGCTTTGCAGCCTCAGGACGCAGAGACCTTGCTCTCATTGAGGGAACAATGGATACATTGAGGGAACAATATAATTTACTAGCCAATTCTGCTGGAGGATGTCAGGGTGTCTGCCTGTGAGTTGCATTTTAAATGAATTGGGCTCAAGCCACACAACAATGATTCTAAACAGAAGAAGTACATTTCTAATGGAATGGCTAAAGTAGAAAAATTCTGTATTTTGAAATGGATAAAACAAAGCATTGAACTTAATCCAACAGAACCTCTTGGCATAATCAGAAGCAAACAGTTCATGCAAGAGAGCTCAAAGATATCAATAGGTTAAAGCAATTTTGTAAGAAAGATTGAGCAAAAATAAATATTTGCATGCTCATGTGCAAGTCTGATTATCAGGGACTAAAAATGTTAGGTAGAATCAATGCTCTAAAGAAAGTGCCACCAGTTATTTAATCTAAAACTTTAAGTATTTCTTATAACGTGTCCACAAAAGTTGTAACGCAGAACATTGTTTTTGTGCTTTTTATTTAACCACAATCTCTTTATCTATTACCAGAACCCAGGTAAAGCTCAGATCTCAATGTTAAGTCACAGTACTACAGGATAGCTCTAGAGTTTACAAACATCTAATTACTGTGTCTGTCATTGGAAAAGTTCCAGAACAGCATTATCAAATGAAATGTTTAAAAATTATACTGCATCCACTATATTTTCAAAATACAGAAAAATATCCGAGCTTTTCATTGTAATTTGTCTCTCCAAATTTTATGTTTTGTAAGTATGTACTAAAGCTAATGTGTAACATCCAATTTGAAATTTCCTTCACCCTGAACCAATATGTCTCTATCCATAGCACAAATGTTCATTGCTCATGGCACAGATAAGATGCCAAAAGATGATATATAGAATAAGTGCTCACAGTAGCACATAACTTATTTTATTTTATTTTATTTATACCCCACCTCTCTTCCCCAATCAAGGGGAATGATATGAGTGCTTTGTTCTTCCACTTATGACAGTTGATGCTAAAGGGCATTACTACTGAGAAAAGTAAAAAAACAAACCCTGATGCAAATATTTCCTGGGTTCTAATCTTCTCTTAAAACCACAAATTATAAATCAATGAACTTTCACTTACCTGCTCATATCATTTTTAGAGCCCAAGTGACCAAAGTTTTTGATTCCTTAAAGAAAGGATATAATAAACATAACACAGTTGCCCTCCCTACACATTGGCAATATTTTAAAGCAGCATTGGTTGTCTCACACACTTTATAGATGTATTCTTTCAGTTCTTAGTAATTAGCCTAGAAAAGAAAGCTTTTCAAAGAAGAATTCAGTTATTGATGCAAACCAATAACTCATTCCCTATAAATAGAAAGCAATTTTAATTTGTTTGATCTGCTGATAATGAAAACACCCTGCTGAAAAAAAAAAGAACAGGCAGGAGGTACAAATGATTTCAGATATTATTGTTGGAAACCTGGGATGCTTGCTGAAAAGGTCAGAAACAAGACTCATTTCAAGCCCATTTTCCTTTTCCTTTTGCCTAACTTCCATCCACTATATTAGCTTCTCAGTGCAGTCCCCTCCTACCTTTTCCTCATTCCTATTGTATGTTTTTTCTTTTCTTTTTCTACTGTTTCGGCTAAAATGAATGTGAGATCAATTTGTGCATATAAGAGAGAATGACTGTTATCTATAGATGAGAGATCAATTACCTTTGTAGTGACATCTCATAGGCCTTTTTAGTTCTTTTTGGATAATGGTTTCTGATATATAGATACACATATATATAAGTGTATAAACTTGTATGGCCGATGTGTTTTGATATTAAAATTGCTCAGAATTAAATTTTATATTTTTAAAAAATAGTACTAAAAATCAAAAGGCACTGTTACACTTTTTCAGGCTAACACATTTTATTTAAAGGCATATACCTTTGTGAACTACACAACTTTAGATGCAACATTTACTGAAGCTTATGACTTTCAATAAAATTTGTTTGAAAAAGTCCCACCATATTCCTTTTAATTTTTAGCCAACTTATACTTGAACAGCTTTCTTCCTACAAAATATTATCAAGAAATTGAAATCGTATCTTTTAGGGGGGAAAGCAACAGGACCTTACTTAAATAATCAGGATTACCAAGACATCAACATATTTTTGCCAATAAAACTTTTCAAATATTTAATTAGAATATTTTATTCCAAGAATAAAGTAACTTTTGGGAGCCAGTGGGCACATTTCAAATTTTGACAACACATTAGAATGACAAATATGGGCAACAGCAAAAAGTTCCACTTTTTTATTTCATTTGATTTATTACCTGCTTTTTGTCTAAGTCTCTAAGAGATGAAGAGTAGTATATATAATGAACCCTCCTCTTATTATTTCTTACAACCTCCACCCTGTAAAATAGGTGAGATTGAGAGGCAATAACTGGCTCAGCTTCCCTTTCTTTCCTTTTTTTTTATTCATAAACATTTTGAATACAGTGTATTGTCAGGGCATATCATTTACAGAAGAAAAAAGAAAAAATAGTAACATATATACTAATAACAATAGTAATGGTACAACAGAATAATTTTAACTAAATTTATCCTTATGTTAGCTTATTTTTAATACTGTTGGTTATATTGGCATACTTGTAGTTATAAATTATCTTTATATTTAGTTCATACATAGCAATAATCTTTCATCTAATTTTTATTTATCTCTAACTGCTCATATAATCTATCCCATGTTGCGTAATATTGTGTATCTCCTTTGTCTTTTATTTTTTTTGTCAATCTATCCATCTCCACATAGTCAAATATTTTCTGAATTACATCCTCATCTGATGGAGTATTCTCATTTTTCCAATACTGTGCAAATACAATCCTCGCTGCTGTCAATACATGCAAAACTAGGTATATAGTCTCTTTATCATAATCTTCCAGCATTATACCCAACAAAAATATTTCTGGTTTCAGATCTATATGTTGCTTGGTTATCTTTTCCAGCCATGTATGTATTTCCGTCCAATATTTTCTTCCTTTCATACAAGTCCACCACATATGATAATAAGTACCTGGGGTCTGGTTACACTTCCAACACTTGGTAGCAGTGAACTTCCCTTTCCAGGGTTTAGAAACGGTGCCTCCCTGCTCCTAGTCCAATCCCATCTTCATACCAGATCTCATGAATAAGCAAACTAACAAGCATCTTTTCCACTACTCTGTCTAGCTCAGATATAGCTTAGTACCCTTAGGTGTGTGTGAGGTGCAGCCCAGGTTGGGTACATTAGAGGTACGGCATGGGTGAGGGAGGGTGCACCAGGGGTGTGTCAGTGGCTGATGTGAGCATCGCAGGGAAGATTCCAAACAGTGATTTGTGAACACCAGACACTGCAACCAGTCATAAGTGTGAACCTGTGGCCAAGTGCCCAGATCACAGTCATATGACCGTAGGGTGCTGGGATGACTGGAATTCCAAGGATTTTTCATAACCACCATTCATTCAGCACCACTATAATTGAATGAATGATTGTAGGTTGAGAACTACCTATGTAGTCATTCATTTTTTTAATTAATAAGGGGGGGGGGAATCAAATGATGCACAAACCTGCTGAGAGTCAAAAGTAATGTCTACAGGCAGCAATATAAGAATCATTTTGCCTGCTTCAAATAAAAATTAATATACCTCCTTTTTTATTCTTTCGCAAAGAAAAAGTAATAAACTTCAAAGCTAGTCCCTACAGTACTAGCATCAACCAGGAGTGTAGGCCAGATTCAAAGTGAAAAAGAAACCACATGTATTTTTACTAGGAAAACTGCATGGTTGTGTCTATGAAGTTATTGGGAATTGAGCTTGACTAAAAACTTTCTTTTTTAGAAAGTTTATATGATACTTGATACTATTATAATGCAGTAGAGTTAGGCAATGATTTGATTTGATTTGATTTGATTTGATTTGATTTGATTTGATTTGATTTGGAAAAGGTACTGGAATACATGAAAGCACCTCCCTCTCAGCAACTATTCAATCCTGAAATAATGCAGCTCTTTTAACGAGTTGCAGAAAGATGCTGGATCCACACTCATGCTTTCCAAAACACCCCTTCCAAATTGAATTTGCCTTGTGATTAAGTTAAGAGGGATAGTTAAGATGACAGAAGTCATTTTAGATGTAGAAATGGAAAATTTAGAGATAGAATATACCAGTGTGGGGTAGTATTTAAGCTGCTGGTTATGGGTTTAAATCCTCACTAAATGGCTGGGCAAGACACTGCCTTTCAACTCCGCCTTCTTCATTTGGTAACAATTGTGTGGAAAAATTAAAGAATGAATTGCATTGTCAGTTCTTGAAAAAAAAGATAGTATTAAAAAAACCTAATAAATAAGTTAATTTAGATGAGGTGTTGAGATCATTTGAACTAGGTAATTAATGTTATTTCCATTAAATAGTTTATCTCAATCCACTGGGCAGATAACTTTAAGATAATTCAATCTACTCAAATATAGCAATGAAAGTAAATGCTTACTGCAAGGGAAGGTTAAGAGGGAAAACACTGTAGAAAGGTTAAAGATACAACAACTACAGATCATTTATATAAACTAACAAGGGCAAGTGATGGACCCTGAATCATATCAAATGTTTACCAGTTATGAAATGTCAAGATAAGGTTATAAATAAAAAAAAATACTGATAACTAAAGTACAAAGGTGAATACACCACTCATCTTGCAATTATATTTTGGCCAGTGTAGACATGATCAGTGTTTTTATTATACTTCAATATCTTTTTTCACTTATATTAACTATATACTATTTTTAGAAAGATTCCAATCCTTCATTTAATTAATATCCCACTTAGATTATAACTTATTTTGCTTCTATATACATTTTGCTTCTATATACATATTATTACTTACCATTTCTTGGCATTTCAGATGAAGGGAGGAGATCAAACTTTAAGGATCCACTGGCATAATCTTGGACACTTTATTCAGTGTATTTGAAAGATCAAAACAAGTAATGTTTTGTTAAGGAAAAAAAGTTTTGACAACATATTGTATATCAACATATTTAATACTGGAATTTAATCATTAATAGGTTTATACAATAGATATTCCACAGATTTGAAAGATAAAAATGTTTATATAGATAACAAATAATATTTCACATTTTAACAGGTTAATATCACATGTAATGTTTGCAAACAAGTCTGAATTTATAACAGCTTTAAATTTAGCTTAGAAACACATATCTGCAGTTCAGATATCACTTCTAGAAACAGGTTAAATATGATATATGATCCTAATTTGTTTTTCCACATGTATGAAGGGAGAAGTGAAATGGTAAAACAGGACCCCTCGTGGACGTTCTAATTCATTAAATCATGATTTAAACTTAAGAGTGGAATATGGATGCACCAATACCACTGCATCATATACTTCAGGATGGTATTTCTAATTCCCAATATCCAGCCTGCAAAATTCAAATTACTTTTCCAGTTTATTTAATTGCCTCACTTTAAATATTATTTTTCTGGGAGAACTTACTTATGATATTTTGCTACTGCACCAGAAGAGTGAATTTTAAGACTCTTTTCTTTTTCTTGCTCAAGTAGTTCTTTGTATTTCTCTTGCTCCAGTCTCTGAACTCCCTAGGATAAAACAATTATTACTATTATTTATGTTAAAGAGCATAATAAACTTAACACTTCAAATTCATATTTTAAGTGTGCCCTTTGGTACTATGCTTGAGATTTCATTCTATAAAACAGGGGAAATCATTTTATCTACTTCCTACCCACAAATGTCAATGCAGGAACCAAGCAACTGGATTGCCAGACCCTCTAGCCTCAAGCTGATGTTTTTGAGTGTATGTCTCCCTGTGCAAGACGTGACTGTGGATGGGACTGCAAACCAGCATGAGATTTAGTTGGATGAACGAAAGGACTTCCTTCCTAAGATTCCTTCAGCAAAGTACTGTATTTGGCATCACTCCCAATTGGCATGTATCCGAAGACTTTTGACATTGCAATAAACACTATTCTGCAGGTTTAGCAGATGTGATGTTAGGATTGTGAGGCAGGGCCAAAGAGGCAGACTGAAGTTGCTGCTGTTCTACTGTTTCCCCAACTATATGACAGTATCTCTTCCCAAACTGATCTTAGTGTAGGAGTGTTTATGATTATGCCAGACTATTGATACTGGCAATTTTAATCTCCTCCTGGATTTGAAGACAGCTCAACAATTTTTTGAATGCCACAACTATGTTCAGCCTACTTTCCATTAGATCTGGCCTTTTTCCTGCAGCAGATGAGATAGAATTGGATTTTCTAACCATCTTTACTTTCTCCTGATGGTGAGTTAAGTAGAGCTACCAGACTCAGCAAGGAGGAAAGACTTGTTAAGATGGTTCACTTCAGAAGCCTTATGGATCTGCAGCGGTTTCAGACACTATCTGAGGTCTTCCTAGAAATCTGGAGGACATATATGTTGAGTCCTGTTTTAATCTCTGGAACATAGAGGCAACTAGACCCTGTGCTGAGCTGATAAAGGCACTAGGGCTGAATTACTTCTGCTCTTTTATTGAATCTGCAGAATATCAGTCAA
Organism: Boaedon fuliginosus; assembly: GCA_027560395.1. NCBI lineage: Eukaryota > Metazoa > Chordata > Lepidosauria > Squamata > Lamprophiidae > Boaedon > Boaedon fuliginosus. Next base: position 371,543 of record JANHGC010004344.1, on the reverse strand, counting down.
CTGCACTAATTAGAATGTCCTGGGCCCTTTAAAGGAAAGGATGGGTGTACCTGCATTAGTGTATTTGTGCATACATGTATACAAAAAAGCACACAAGTAAAAGATGAAATTGGACTATTTCCTTAAATAAGCACCCTAGTATTAATACTGCCAGCGTAATTATTCATTGTTAGGCATAAACAGAATGTCAGCAGCTTCTCTCAAATATCCAGACAACTGAGCCACTTGGAACATACACCCCCCAAATCACACAGACAATCAGTTACAAAAATGAATGACCGAAAATTACACTTACAAAAGTGAGAGGCTAAAGGCAACAAAAACAAAGTAGAAAGTACTTTGTCATGATAAGAAATATTAGTTTGTTTGGACATGAGGTGGAAGTGTCTTGACTTCAATCAAAATTCTTCATAGGATAAGTATTACATATATTTTTCCAATTCTTATGCTGAACATACATACTATAGATAAATCAATTTAACATACATTCTGCCTGAAAGAAACTGTTTTCACATCACTGAATCAAGCACCATATTCAAATATTTTGTAGTAATGTATCTGTTATAAAAGATGATTTAAAATACAAGTTTATATATCTGCAGACTTGCCTCTTCCACAGTATAATGAGGTTTCCTTAGATACCTTCCAGTCTCTAAAGCAGAAGCTTCTAATGAATGTCTGCGAGTAATATGCCTCCATGGCCACAAATCCTCTTGAAGCACATTATGACTTTTCTTGTTACTGTTTTTGAAACTAAAGTCATTTCTGGTAGAAGAAATAATATCAAATTAAATACACTGCTGAAATTTGAATTTCTATTTGGATAACATGTCATTTTGAAAAAGGCATATATTTGAGGATTGCTTATATTATTTCAATATAATTATTATTTCATAATAATTTAAGCTACTGCTATTTTGCACATAAAAAATGTCAGAGAAAGCCTAATTAACTATAGCCCCCCTTTCACACATTCCCCCTGATTATTCAATTTTTTTTTCTAAGTTCACATAATATTTGATGGACAAATGTATAGAGTTGATGTTGAACTCTATACAATTTAGAAACCGTTTTTTGTAGTATTTAATCTATATCCATAAATGAAAACTCCTTGTAAGGCAGGCTTATGTCTCATGTACAATGCCCAACAAAGAATATTTTGTAAGAATATGCATTAATTCTCCTTGCATCCTAAACTGAGGATGAGGATAAAGCCAGATTGGTCACTAAGTGAGCTACAAAGCAGGAGACTGTGAGTACCAGTCCTGCCTTAAGCCATGAAAGCAGGAGGGGGGGGGCGCGCTTTGGGCCGATTACTCTCTCTCAACCCAAACCACCTCAGAGTTGTTGCTGTGTGTGTGTCTGTGTGTGTGTGTGTGTAGATAGAATGTGTGTGTGTGTGTGTGTGTGTGTGTGAGAGAGAGAGAGTATGTATATATATATATTCTAATAATAATAATAATAATAATAATAATAATAATAATAATAATAATAATAATAATAATGGTAGAATGGATATATATATCCATCCCACCTTTATTATTTTTACAAACAACCCAAGGTGGCGAATACATCCAATACATCTATGAGCGTATAAACAAAACACTGCATCTTGAAACTTAGTGAAGTCTTCTGAAAAGATTACTCCCAATGAAGTCCCTTTTTATTCC
>JANHGC010004344.1:336223-351018 GCA_027560395.1 Boaedon fuliginosus | reverse complement strand
AAATAATTAATAAAACTTTATTAGTACCATTTTTATAATGTGATTTAAGAGGTTCTACAAAGTGTTTGTGGAGAAAAAAATAGCAATTATGCAGGTAAGCAGAAGATTCTAGCTTGTTCATATGTAGAGAAATAGATTTACTATATCAAACTTGCAAATATTTTATTTTCTCCAATGACATTTGTAAATTTATGGTTTTTCTTCTCCTTTGATGCTCAGATCTATTCCCCTCCATTTGTATATTCAAGCCTTTTTCTGTTTGCAGGCTAGAACTTATCACAGACTTTGTGAAATGTATACATTTTTCTAACCTTAGAATTTTCCTCTTTCACTTTCAGGATTGACTCCCTATAATTTTATCTGTGTCCAGACAGGCTCAGTACTTTCACAGATATCTTCCTTGGATAACGTTTTATCCTGGAGTAACTTATTCAAGATGTTGGCTATAGCCATGATGGCATTAATTCCTGGGACTCTTATTAAGAAATTCAGTCAGAAACATCTCAATTTAGACAAAAGTGAACAGAAAAGTCAATTGCTAAATGGAAAGAAATACAACTGAATAGACCACCCCTAAACAGATATCAGACAATGTGTAATTCTATTTAAGGGAGAATTGGAAAATGGGTATTTTGAATCAGTTCTGTTTTCACTGAACTTTGAACTTATTGCTGTTTTAGGCATCTTCTTTTGCTAACGTATGAGTCTTTAAAAATACTGTTTTTTAAAAAAGAGCTGAGACTGGTATGTCTCATTTTATAAAATTACTTATGATCCAGTTTATCCAGAAATCAGACTTTGAGGGACCAAGTGAACCTGCATCTATTGATTTGAGGAAATCTAAACCCTAGCATCACTGAGGAAGTAAGACTGAAATTACTTGCCAGATGAACAGTATTTGTTTTGCACATGAAGCAGTTACAAAGTAGTATTTGGGCCAAATATTGATTTGTTTAAATAATGGCAATGATTAATTGTATTTCCTCCCAACATGAGGAATGCAGTGAAGTTTTGTATTATTTCTTTTCACCTGTTGGAATATCACAAAGAAAAATGATAGAGAGGGAGCTACAGCCATGCAGGAATGGCTTGCCTCATATCGTTCTCATTATTAAAATGTTTAATAAGTATCCCATTTTATGATTTCCTATATAAGGTAACATGAAATGTCTGTGGGCCTAGATGATTTCAGGTTAAGTCTGAAGAAAATTTCCATTTTCTAACAGTATTCTCTATGGAAAATTGCATTTTTCACTTTTTAAAGTAAAATCTTTCTCTTTACATAATTGTTAGATTAAGCAGAAAAGAATATACTTTGAATATAATAATTGAAATTGTTGTATTACTTGTTTGTTCAATCCAGTGTTTCATAGTTGGGAAAATTCTATTTTAATATGGCTCTTGTTCTTAATTCAGGTGTTAGTTAATCCCATTTCCCCCTGAATTTCCCATCTGAAAATGGTCTTGGCCTTGCTTGTCTCTGCATAAAAGCTACAGCTTCAGAATTCAGAACCTTATTTCATATTTTTGTACTACAACAAAGAAATGGATAGAAGACAAGACATTAAGGAAAGTGAGGTTTCATTTGCCTCATGTCCGAGTGATGCAAGTTTGCCATTTTAGAAATCAAAGCAAGCAGAAGGTTCAGTATCAGTTACTGGATTTTCTGTGAATATTCCCCTAGTTTATTTGAGGTGGCCTTCACTATACTCTAAATCAAAGATGGGGAATAATGGCTCCTTTATGACTTGTGGAGTTCAACTCCCACAACTTTTTGACTTGCAGACTTCCATGGCTGGCTCAGGAATTCTGGGAGGTGAAGTCCATAAGTCATAAAGGGACCATCATTCCCCACCCCTGCTCTAAACAAACCTCTTAGGATGGTTTCTGTTAAATCTTTGTACATGTGGTGTGCCAAGAAAACAGTAATAAAAGATTATCCGAAAAATACACTGTGGCAAGTTATAACTGATTGTCTGGTTTGCATCGGTATGAGCAACAATTGTATCTTAAGCACCCTATTCCCCCCTTCCCCCCAATACTTCTTGCCAGGTAAAACTTAACGAAAATCGTAATCTGTTTATTTTTCAGACACTACATATTTATCAGATGAATGGTAGTGAAAATAGTTGGTAATTTGATTAAATGACTTCATGTAATGCCATATAGTTCTAATAAAGACTTGATCAGCTCCCACCTTTCAATTGTGCATGTTAATGAAGGAAAAACACTGCTTGGACTTTGTTTCAAAGTGCTGATCTTTTCCTTCAGCAAGAAACAGCGGGCTGGCATTTAGAAGGTTTAATTTGGTTCCATCTATATTAAGTTGTAAGGCTGGCATTTTTATACTCTCAACATGTCCTCCTCAACAGGAGATGGCAGTAATAGACTGATGTTTTAAATACTCCTTAATAGAGGATATAGAGTGGAATGTATATTTACATTCATGTTGTCCTTTAGTAGCAACCGACATACTAAACTGAATTGAAAGCTGAAAATGTCAAACCTTGCATTTATATAGCACTTACTATGCAGAATAATTTCCTTATTTCCTTCACCCAAAGTGGTCAGCAAACCATCTCCTTACAGTTTGAAAACTGTAACTGTAATGTGCAGAGAGAAATAATGATATTGACTACACATAGGAATACCTTTGAGTCATACATTTATATTCAAAATTGAAGCTGCAAACACGTAATGAGGTACACTGGCTTTTTATTCCATGCATCTATTTGATAGTCATTTGTTCCCAATTGTTATACACTGTTCAATACAAAAAGAAATCAAGTTTGCCTCGAAGTAGGAAGAAAAGACAGCACAGAAGATAAAATTATAATTCTGTATGACATATAAACATAATAATTTCTACTAACCATTAGCCAATGTATCGATTGTACCATAACTGGACCCAGCAAGTAAGAACAGTGTAAGAATCATGAAAATATACCAAAGACGGCTTTTCAATCAAAAGCTTATCTCTGGTTTGCATTGCTTATTCTTTAATGCTGTGCCACTGTCGACCCGACCCTTCATCGGGTACTTACAATATTGTAATGCCCTTGCACAGAACAGTCATAACACAGCAAGAAAACTCACACTAATTCACACATGGCAATACTGTGTCATAAACTGAATGAAATGATTTGATTTATGGCTTTTGGTTTGAAAAATTTAATCTAAGAACTAAATCTAGATTCTGCTATTCCTTTGTAGTCTGTAAGATTCTATCAAAGAATTAATACAACAATAACAGTACTAGTTCCCTTTCCTATTACAAAACTGCATCGTTTTTTGTGCTAGCTGGTTCTATGAATGAAAATTCAGTATAATATGTGAAAAAAATATGGTGGCTCCCTTCCAGTAAACAGAATTCTTGCTTCCTAGGGAAAAAGACAGTTAATATTCTGTTTCTTAGTGACTATTCCCATAGTTCTGATCATATCTCTTAATATTTAGTGCTATGAACTAATGCTCCAGAAGCCAAAATAGTGCTTTTTATTGGGGCGATAGAATACAGCAAGCTTTTTAAAATGCCCAAATTCACCTGAGAATGTTTCCACATTTAAAAGAAATGTTTAATCTTCACATTTAAGAGAAAGCTTTAAAAAGGTAACCAGCATATACTAGAAAATCAACTATGTATGTTGGACCAATATTTAAAATGGATTTTATCAACATCCAAAGTTTAGAATTAATTATTCTATCGTTCTTGAAACAAAACATGCACAGGTCTGTTGTAATAACACAACAAGCAACATCTCTGCTTAGAGTCAGGCTACATCATTGTTGAATATAACTATTGCCTATGTACCTAACTTTATAACAGAAGAACTTTTTGTATTGACTGTTTTCCCACAGTGATCATAACATCTAACCCAGCTGTCAGTTTAACTATTATCAGCAATAACACTGCTTAATTTGGATCTCTTTGCTATTGTGAGACTATATTTGTTAAGACATTTTTAATTTGTGCTTTAGGGAATGCTATGAAGTTAGAAGTGATAAATAGAACAATTGAACTGGGAAAAGTAGGGTGATCACACTTATTATGGCTAAAATTTCAGTTTCAAAAGTTTTTCTGCTTGTTCACAGTTGAACAAACTTTTTAGGTATAATTTGGTAAAAATTTATCTAGAAGAATTCTTTTATTGTATTTAATAACTAAAACCATGGATTTCTGGCCATTTGGAATGTTTTTAAATTGATCGATAACAAATATTAAGACATCCAAAATATCTGCTAGATATTACATTCTTAGGACCCCAAAATTTATTTTGCTTCTTAAACCAGTCTCTCCTAATAAATAGAGCTCTTTGGGTATGAGCAAGTTAAAACACAATTTTTTCAGTCTAATGAGATACACAGGCTACACATTAGCAGGAGAATACAAGACTTTGAAAACCCTACTGGATACTCATCCTAATTATTTCTTGAATCATAAAATAGTCTCTTGAAGAATTACATTGTACAGCATGTCATTGGAGATGAGGATAAGTGGAAATACTAAAAAAGAAACAACCAGTATCTACAACGAAGATAATTAAATTGGACACATTCTCCACTAATATAGAAACTTCTGGGAAGAAACTACTTGATTGGTAAAAGACATGCTTTGCATGCATGTGATTCCAGATTCAATATCTGAAATTAAATTATCACAAGAAAATCCTTTATTCAGGATCCCAGCTAATTTTTGCCTGCAAAATTGATAAGTCCTACACTACTGTATTCATTTTCCATGGTAGCAAGACATTAGTGTGGAACTTCTCATAGAAGAAATAGTGGGCTAACATTAGCACTGAGATAGCAATCCTAGGTGCTTCATATTAGGGGAAAAACAGCACGCAGCATTTTGTCAATGCTGACACTTATTTTGCCATTTTTTAAAAAAGGAGCATTCTTTTCCAAATACGTAGCTATCCATGGGCTGTTAAACTCCAACCTAAAGCCATAGGGAGGATGTATCTTTATTGCAGACATATAATGTGCTGATAAAACAAAGTTTTTTTCCAGAGTGTTTTTGAAAATTGAGTGAACCTAAACAGAGAAAAGGCTGTGTGATAGTTGTTCCTGTAAGTTTTTTAAAAATGCCTAGATCAAGCACCAAATAGTGTTTCTGAATTGCGGATTTGCCATGGACTTGGCAGATGTAGCAATCTTCCTATACAGTTGGGCCCATATATAATTGGAATGGTATTGATGGGGAGTGTAGTATCAACAGCATATAGGTCTCCCTAAAAAAGTAGTTCCTCCTTGGGAAAATAGGCAGAGAATGCACAAGCAACTTTGTTCAGAAGACGCAAAACTCGGTTCACTCTGATATAAAGCTTGAGGAATCTCTTATTTTAGCAGGAGAGATGCCACTTCAAGTGAGCAGGTATGAATTCTTTTATATTTCAATCTGGCAATATCTCACAGTGTTATGGACTGCAACAGGGAACCTAATGCATGCTGAAGCATCATTTGTTTCTTATATACTTTACAATCATGGCACATGCAATTTTTGTCAGACTATGCCATGTTTGCTTTCCATAGGCTGCTGCAATTGAGTAAAATCAGTGTGGCCTGTGTAAGATTATTAAACTGCATTATAAGTACTTTGGTTACTATTCCACCTGGAGTTGGCCACAGCACAGCTGAAGTAAGACTGACATGCTGCAGTACAAGCCCTATCATTAATCTACAGAAATTATAATAAATAATGAAATAATTTATGATTCATGTAGTCCAGCTACAGAATTTTTAAAGTATGGAATAATTTAACTCATACAATACTGTTCTTTAATATTAGTAAAGAATTTTCCTACATTTTGTCACTAGGCTATTAATCTTTTTAAAAAATCGTATCAAATCAAATGTAAACAAATAGTAGCACAATATCAACCCATGCTTGCCTTTCATTCTGCAGATGGGGTGAAGGGTGCATTTGATACTCACTAACTTAAATCTTGCTATGCTCGCCAAAAGGCTTGCTTTCTTAATGTCATTCTTTAGCCAACATTGTGAAGAAAGGAAGCATTGAAAGATAATAATTAACACTTTGATTCGAAAGCCAGTGTTACTTGTTTTGCTCTTCTTGAACATTTTAATTATAGGAAATTGAATGAATGATAAATCATATTTGTAAAAAAAAAAAAAAGGCATACCAGTCCAGAATCCACAATACAAATATGACTTAATATTCTTTCAAGCCCATCTCAAAGAGCATTTTCATCAATTGTCATTTTTTTAAAAAAAGTTAATGTAACTTTCCATCAAGCTTAATAAGTGACCAGTTCTCTCCTATCAAAACCATATTAGTGAAAACAGTAGGAAAACAAATTGTTTTGGCCTAGGCTGGACTATCCCCAGCTATAGGGGCAACAGTTCTAATTTCTTCCTATCCTGAAGGAAAGTCTTCAGGATATATAAAATATATCATCCATGGCTTGTATGTTCTTCAGCATTAATTTGACACATATATTTTTAATTGAAGGAACCAAATAAAAGGCAAACTATAAAGAGAACAAGCCAACAGAGCAAAACAGTATGTGCATCTATCCAACAAATCTTTCAATACTTTTATCTACTGTCCTCACACTAATATGATGATGATATGGAGAGAAACTGTAATTACAGTAAGATTTTGCAATCAATTAACAATAAAATAAATTTTAAAATGAAAAGCATTAGTTTCCATTTTCTTATGCTGAGGAACAGCATCTCTGATACTTTTTCCCTAGAATGTGAATACTTTATGTTGAAAAAGTTACACTAGTTATACAAATGACTTTTTGTTCATAGATTATCTCATGCAGTATTTTAATGAAATCAATGAAGTTGCTGTGTTTTTAACCTGTTAGCCTTCAGAGCCATATGGCCAAGTAATGACAAATTCTATTCTGTCTATATATGCTCTCTTAAAATTCAAAATGATTCTTTCAGTTTTCTTTACATTTTTGTAACCAATTATTTTGCCTATGGAGAGTGATCATCTTGTTCAGTAAAAAGTGTTAAAATGCCAAAAATATGATACAATAGTTCAATTATTCAATAAAATACATCCCTGCCATTCATGATTGAAATGCTCATTGAGAAACCAATTCATCAGAACATTTCTCCAAAGATTCAAGTTATTGCAGATCGTTTAGTTGATGGGGTGGAGAAGCAACTTCTCAAAGACGGAATGAAAAAGTTTTTTTTCTGAGTGGAATCAAAATGCCAGTTGATTAATGAGGCTAAAGAAGATTTATCATTACAAGGTTGCAGAGTTGCAAATTTTGCTGGTTCTCACAGTCGCATCAGAACAGTCTTCTTCTGAAGATTCACCACCTGAGTCTCCAAACTGCCCAGGATTCTGTATTACAAAGTAACAGAAGCAATTCAAATTATTTATTGGCATTTCAGATATACAATATTTTTATTTGGCAGGTAAAGTGGTTCCCTTCCATGCAAGCTAAAAATATACACAACCCAATAATGGAAATCAAGATTTATATCCCCTTACCCCATTATCCACCTACTTTCTGTTCAACAATGCTAAAAAAAATTCCTCTGGTCATCTGGAAAAGTTTTCTGAATGCTGCAAATGACAGCAGGGAATGGGGAAAGTTATGTCCATGAGCTTTCTAAGGTTAGTTTATTTTAGGATCTAAGCCAAGACATAAAACATTTAAGACGCAGGTAGGTGATCGAGCAAAATGATTTAATTAAACACAGACAAATTGGGGTATTCCATATGTTGCTGAATTCTATCTCTTATAAGCCATAACACGTATGCTCCAAGGTGACAGATGATATAAATTTCAAGAACATATATAGGATTACACATGGATCACCCATGGATTAATTGGTTGACAGACCTGGTTACAGAACAACTAAATAATGTGTAATATCCCTAAACAGTGGAGAGATGGTGTTTCTAACCTCATAACCATGATCCTCTGGACACAATTTGCCAAGTGACATCTGTGTTTTCACCCTGCGTACAGCACTCTCTTTATCTGAAAGCCCATCAGACTGAGTAGATATCTCAATGGGGATTTCTGGAGTTTGTGACAGCATGTCGTCAAACTTCTCAACCAAACAATCTTCTCGTCTATTAGCCAGCTCATCCAGACTGTTGGAATGGTCACTGGTATTGCCTTCTTCCCCATCAGAGACGGAGAGGTTCTCGGAACTAAAGGTTGAATAGGACTGGCAACTACTGATGCAACGATGTGGCCTGCAAATCCAGTAACACTTTAGTCAGTTTTGATTCAAATACTGCACACGCCTGATTTTATGTACTGTATGCAAATCAAATAACAAGTAGAAGGCCAAATTTACATTCTTAAAATATATATTATATATAATTTCACAACTATTATGCATAAATTATAATTAATGTTCCTCTTTGTGAAGAATACACATTTCTAATGTGTATCCATCAAATGCACAAAAACAATGTATCATGTACAAATATGTGTTATTTTCTTACAAATTAATAAGCTTTGGGTTTTTTGTCCATTTTTCCCAAATATTGTCCACTCCCTAAGAATCAATGTATTCACTATCTTGACAGAGAAAACTTTCTTGGGCCATTGACCCAAATTAATCACATAACTCACTACATTTTCAATTATCATTATTACATGCTATGATATAGACAAATCTTATTCATAGCCTGCTCTAAACTTTATATCCAGATTGGTACTTAGATGACAATTTTCATCTAGTGTATTATCCTTTCTGTTGCAGAAACCTGGATACATTTATATCCATAATCGCCTACATTTATTTTTCTTCCATAAAATTAATTTCGCTTCTTTCTCCAAAGTTTGTCATATTCAACTCTATACATCCATCAAGAGAAAAAAAAACATTAACATCAGACAGTGTGATTATCAGTATTTGTTAAAGTTTTGAATGCATATAATACAGGACTCTCAACATTACCAGATTATAACAGCTAATGTTAAAGAAAGCAATAACTATCAAATGGATGGCTGAAAAATAAATTTATCTTTAATTTCTCTGAGGATCTAAATTCCGCTAGATCCAGATTGCATAGAATGAGCATGCTCCAAGTGTCTTCGCTGAAATACTGCCATCTAGTGGGATGAAGGAAGTATGTCTTTTACATGGCTGTTCCTACCTTAAGGAATATACTCCCCCCAGCAATCTGGCAGACCCCCACATTCTTAGCCCTATGGAAGGGCTAAGAAAGTTGTTGGGGTTCCTTGGGAGGTGGAATTGTGGTTTTTTTTTTAGTTTTTATATGTTTTTAATAGTTTTATTGCTATGAGCTGCCCAGAGTTGTATGGCCATAAAATCTATTAAAATGATTAAAAAATTATGTTAAATGCAAATCAAATTACACTCTCTGGAGTGTGGCCAGATACATGCAACTCAAATTGCCGCCTCGAGTTCCCCTGAAAGGGGTGAAGAGAGGCGGGATATAAATCTAATAAATAATAAATCTAATAAATAATAAAGGCCAACATTGTTCCTTGTCCTAGAAAAACTGTATAGATGTATGTAAGACTTATTTTTTTTCTATGGTATCCAAAACATTTTGAAACTGAAATATTTTGGGCCTCAATTTCTAATAAATTAATAGTTTGGAATTGGTTGTTCCAAACATCAGGTTCAGCCCTCTTTCAAGTTCAAACAATGCTTCTAACTTGAAATGACTAATGTTGCAAATAGAATATTTTAGGTAAGGAACATTTTGAATTTGAGCCATTGTGTGCAACGCTGTTTTGTACTCTTGTATCTGTCAGGCTCTTCCAAATTATCTAAAATTGTTATATGAAATTCACCAAAATTTATGAAACATCTTGCAAATACTTAACAAGATATAGTGAAAAAAACAGGAGAACTTTTATTTAAGTTGCAGAAGAAAAGGAATGAAATAGACACAAGAGAAACAAGGAATTTTTATGGATAAGTGCAGGCTAAAAAAAAAAAACAGCCTGGCAAAGTCCTATACTAATCCATAAACATTCCTTGTTTTTGTCTCTCGTTATTTTTATTCTTTACTCTGAGAACGTCTGTAAACTGATAAGTCTATCTGGGATATACTTATAATTCATAATAAATATGAAAATCTTTGCAGTTATAGGCAATAATCCTTTGGTCCCCCAAAAGGATCAAAGTAGTTCTTTCCAAGCAGCATCTTTTCTTAGAGTTGCTTATACATGTATATATTGGTAGATGTGGTAAAGATCTTTCTCAATGATTTCATCTGAAGATTTTATCCATAGTGGTGAGTTTGCACATATATTAAACTGTAATTTTTCTTTGCATGTCTGTCCATTCGCCGCTAATCATATTCCAGTGCTTATCAGAGAGATCAGTGCGATCCTGTAATATGCAACAGTGATGTGCAACAGTTTGTTGCTAAAAGAAACAAGTGGTGTTGTATCTGTCTCTTACTTGCCACACGTCTTAGGTCCGAAAAATACACACATTGATCATATTGTTTTATCCTATATATACTTTGTTTCTAGAATAGAGATGGAGAAGTAACTTTTTGGATGAAAAGCTTAGCTAACAATGTCAGACTCAAAAGTTTTCTTCATGCAGAAATGAAATTAAATCATATGAAGATTCCTTAAATGAATTGCTATTAAATAATTAGTAAAATATTCAGACTGGGTTTTCTACCTCTGTCTCCGTGGAAATTCTACTTCACTATCTACTTCTCCTTCTTCTTCTGAAGAATCATCACCACTCTGGTAGGGCAACAAAAGGAATTGTTATTTGCCAAATAATTACAAATACGCAGATTTCAATTAAAAAGTGACCTCATAAATACACAATTGTCAGAAAGAAAAAATTTCAAGTTTCATTCTATTCACCATAAACTATAAAACCTTGAAACAGTATAATTAAGCAAACAGCATGAATGAGAAAACAGAACACAGGTAAACAAGGTTATTCTTTCAAGAATTCTGAAGGCCTCACCTTCGGAATGGATCGAGTTTTACCCAGCAGTCCTGGAGCGCTTGCAAGATGAGAGGAGCCAAGAGGAGACACTGACCTGTGGCTGCTGGATTCACCTTCTTTATTCTTTGCAGGAAACTCCGAATTTGCATACACTGAGTCATACAATGGTCCTTCAGGCTGTTCTAGCCCTGGATCAAGGGATTGTTGATGATTTGAATCATTTGCTCCCAGTCTGCACTGCGGACAGAGATTGTATGTATCTGTTTGACAGCATTCCCAATAATCAGCTTTATTCTCTCCATCTTTCTTTACCTCCAGATTTCTCCTTGAATCGGCTTCCATAGCAGCAGAGATAAGATCAGGGCTAGAGCCAGACATCCTCCGTTGGGCATGATTACTAAGAGGGCTGCGTAGGGCAGCAGCAGGACCAAAGTATCGTAAGTTGTTAGCACAACTGGCTATATCTTGTCCATGTATATTAAGTCGAAGATGATGATGGTGATGATGGTGAGTTGGCTGGCTCAAGTCATCCTGTGCTGGCTGATTTTTCAAGACTCCGGTAAACTCAGTGTAACTGCCTTTGCTATTTCCTCGCCGGTGGCGTGGTTTGCTGCGGTAACGTCCTTTGCTACTAACTGTTGTCATTTTGGGACTCCCCGAGAGAGGAGAACCACTAGGGACCACTTCAGTGTTGGATATGCCATCAGATTTCAGCAAGTCAGGTCTGGAAAAGAATGCAAAATCATTCAAATTATAAGCTGTCTAGCTTTTTGACCATTCATTCAAAGTCATTCAGAGTTATAATGGCACTGAACAAGGAGAATTATCATGAATGAGGGCAAATATACATGTCACAGAATAATGTTGCAGGATGCAATCTGGGCTGGTTACTGGGTCACCACTAAACATTGTCATGCTTAACAATCCACACTGATTTGTTTAATGAATGCAGCCAGAATCAATATCATAAGTCGCATAGAGTCATGTGTTTGATTTTCACTTTATAATTGCATCACTTGGTAACAGAGTATTTTTCGGAGTGTAAGACACACTTTTTTCCTCCTTAAAAGAGAGAGAAAATCTGGGTGCATCTTTTTTTTTTAATTTTTCCAAAACAAAAATTAAAAATATATTGCATTTCTGCATAGTGTTGTTTAGGCTAAAAAGTATTTTTTCTCACTTTGCATTGTCCAATAAATTTAATTCATCAACATTTCCATTAATTTTACTTTTAGTATTAAGTCATGCCCCTTTACAATCACCAAGTTTATTAATCCACCAGTCTAAAATTAACATATTTTAATTCACCTATTTTAATTCCCTCTAAAACTGTAACACCATCGAAATAAAATAAAGAGAAAAGTTTAGCAAGTTAAACAGTTTAAGTTATATCTATGGTTTAAAATGCATCATAAACTCCAAATAGATAAAACATTTCCAAAGCATATAAAAATTAAACCTTGATTGCTATCACTTCTAGTAAATAATATAGCCAGTTTTATATTATCTTAATATATTAAACAATTTTTTTTTTCTATTTAAGTTCGCTCCTGCAATATCAGCACATAAAGTATATTCCAAGAGTCTTTTCCAGCCACCTTTGAGCTGATTAAGATAAATGCGGCTTCAAGAGAATTTACAAGGGTCCCAGTTTGTCCTAATTATATTTAAGCCCGCAAATCAGCTGTTTCCCGACACTCCTTTCTGGGCTTTTTATCATGGGAATAAACTTCTAATTAACGTCTTGATTCGCTCAAACACCAACCTCTGTGCAGATTTTCCTCTCTTTTCTTTCCAGCTTTCTTCCATGGTTGCTCCCAACTTGATACAGCTTTGCAGCTGCTTTTCTTCTTGTTGGTATGGAGCTTAAAAACACAGGCTGAACAGGGAGATGGCACACTCCCTTTGGTTCCCAGTTTACAGTCCTCTTTCCCCTGTCCCAACAGGTCAGGGTTAGACTCCTCCAGGCCCCCCGGCAAGTAAGAATTTCGGGAGTTTTCACAGAGTCCCGTGAAACCTCGACCGACCTCACTCAGTTGCAAACCACTCCCCCAGAAGGAAGACAATGTTAAACCACTTCACAATTTTGGCAATACCCACTCATTTTCCTTCTCTATATAGAAAAAAATACATGCTACCTTTAAGGTCAAAATGTGAAACCCTTGCAATCTCTGTCATCTATTTACATGTTGAATTTCTCCTTTATTTCCCTGCTCCCTATCTTTACTAACTAAATTTGCTCAAAGGCTCCCACAACTCCTTTATCTTCTTGCTGTCTGGACCAGAAACAGTTATTTCCAGGAATTAAAGAGCTGTGATTAGAAAGATTAAAAGAATTCCATCAAGTACTGTATTCTGTTTCCATATCAGAATATATGTATTGGCAAACTAAGTCAACAAAACTTTGTGAACATTCATGTCCTCTTGCAATGCAAAGCAGAAGAGACTTGTCTGCTTTATCAATGTACATTGATTGATAATAGCTACTATCTTTATCAGTATGAGAACTGTCACAGAATGTTTATCCTGTCACACTCTAAATCCAAAATCATATACAAAACTTGTCATATAAGGGAGAAGGGGAAAATACTGTAAGGAAAAAGGTACATTGGGGAATTCATCATATGATTCTATACAAATGTTATGGGACAAAATGCTCTTTCAAATGTGCAGCTACAACATTCTATTGAATTTGACTAATAATATTGTAGATGATTTAGCCTTCTTGAGTTTGAATAGCTGCTAGGGACTTGTCAAAGGTGTTCTTGAACTGGTTTATTCAAATGACGGTTTGGAGGAACGTTTAACACAACTATACAATATGAATCTTGAAAAGGAGAAGGGGCAATGTCAATTCCCTCTTTCTCTCATAGTATTTATTGCTCATTATTTTTATTATGTTTTTTTTTTACAGCTGTAACACTATGGGACTACACCCCTTTGTAACTCTGAGCTCTTTTTGTATGCCTGGATTACCTCCAATTCTGCTTTTGGAATGAAAATGCATTGAGCTTTTGGCAAATGAAGCATTTGATCCTCCTATTGGTAACACAGCTGTTGATGAATTCCTTACACAGACTGTTGAGTTAATTCCCGTTATAACCATATTCTTTCATAATACAGTCATTGTTCTTACAGGAGAACTGAGCTGTATTAACATGATACTGTATAACACAGACTTGGACATGCGTTGTTCAGGAACTTTGCTCATAAAAAGCAAAAAGCCTTATGTATTTTATCTAGATGTAGTATTTAAACATTGCCTTTGTCAAAATGTCAAATGTCTGCCAATATCTCAAACATTACAAGGATATTTTCATACATACCAATAAATATTAGAAGTTGCTTATGGTTGGTTCGGTATTAATAGACAAATGTCCAAATATATCAGAAGAGAATGCTTTATGCCTAATAGTTTTATGAATTTGATAGCTTTCATATAAGAACCTGTAGCAGCTGCAGAGAACTAAATTTAAAACCATGGTAAAATTAACCATTTGTTACAAATACTGCCATTCTGTCAGCTGACTTTGGCTTATGGTATACAGAGAAGGCCAACTCTGTGGGCCCTCACCAGGCGTTGAGAGGGGAACGGCGGCAGGAGACTCTCTTGCAAATAGCCCAATCCTATGCCATGTAGGGCTTTAAAGGCAGTGGTGGGATTCTAAATTTTCCCCTACCGGTTCTGTGGGCGTGGCTTTGTGGGAGGGGGTCATGTGACTGAGTGGGCGTGGCCAACTCAACGTCACTCACGTCAAGGCAGCACCATGCTGTGAGTGATGTCATCAAGTTGTCCACGCCCACTTAGTCACTGCATTTTTTTCTCGGTAAAAGAGAAAAAAAGACAAAAGAAAAAAAGAAAAAAGCGGAGGGCCAGGGCTTTA
>JANHGC010004344.1:324184-336123 GCA_027560395.1 Boaedon fuliginosus | reverse complement strand
ATCTGAGCGATTTTGTCTGACAAAAACTGAACAAATTCCTCAGCTCTACCCTGCAAGGGCTCCTCGGCCTCCGCTGGTCTCAGGAGAGCATGAGTCACCCTAAACAGGGGGCCAGGTGACAGTCTGCGGACGCAATAAGAGCGGCATAGTAAGAACGCTTTGCCGCTTTTATCACCACTAAATAGGTCTAAATATGAGTTCCTAACAGTGTTTGGGCAGATTCAGCTTTTTCCTTCTTCCAGCAGCACTCTAGACATCTCTTCCATCGCTTCATCCCCAGAGCTCCTCAGTAAACCAAGGAGACTTCCAGGATCTGCGAGCGGTGAGAGATCGCAAAGGCACAACACGATCCAGGGCCCCGGCGGCGGCATTATTCCACGCCGTGCTGTGGGTCAGGGAATTAGGAATCTCCCCAAGCTCCCTCTGAAACCCTACTGGGTCCATTAGGCGCCTGGGGTGGAACCATCTAGTTGGTCCCGCCTCCCTGCGGGGTGGGGCAGGCATCAGGAAGTCCAATTGAATAAGGGAGTGATCTGACCATGGCAAGGATTCTATGACTATATCCCCCAAACCCAGATCATGGCGCCAATGCTCTGAGACAAAACCCAGATCGAGCGTGTGTGTCCCCCTATGAGTCGGACACTGAATTACTTGGCTCAGGTCCATGGTTGCCATGGAGGCCATGAACTCCTGTGCTGCATCCGAGGAGCCCCCCAGGGACGGCCGATTTAAGTCCCCAAGCACCAGGAGCCTGGGGAATTCAACCGCCAACCCAGAGACCCCCTCGAGCAGCACAGGCAGAGCTGATGTAACGCAGCTGGGAGACAGGTACGTTAACAACAGACTCAACTGAACCCCTGAGTCCAGCCTCAATAGGAGAGACTCACACCCATCTATCTCAAGAGCTGCACCCTCCCATGGATGGAGTTCCTGACGTATAATTACTGCCACCCCACCACCCCTGCCCTGGAGTTGCGGCTGGTGCACCACCTGAAACCCAGTGGGGCACATTTCCATGAGAGGAACACCCCGCTCCGGCCCAACCAGGTCTCAGTGATGCACACCAGGTCGACCCTCTTCTCCAAGATTAATTCCTGAATCAAAAGGGCCTTATTTACAACCGACCTGTCTAAGATGCTAGTAAGGTGCATCTTATACTCCAGTGCATCTTATATTCCAAAAAAATATGTTACATAAGCTACATGGAGTTACACTGGTAAATTTGTTACCAACTGATGCAATTATAAAGTGAAAAAAATTGCTAATTGCAGTTGTTAAGTGAGGACTACCAGCAATATATTGTTTTTTCCTAATGATCTATGCAGGGAGTGTTGAAATTTGCATCATGATGCAAAAACCACTAGTTACAACTTGCATCATATATCAGATAGGATGGAGTCTTCATCATAATATTGCCCCATGGGTGTCATAATTTTAATGCAATTTTGATTGGATAAGAAGGCCTGTGGCTTTATTATTATTGCCAGTGAGTCTACTTGTAAGTTTAGACTAAAGAAAACTAAGTTGTACATATTTAATTAAAAATAAAATTATGGATATCATGTAGGAAAGCGCACAATGTGAGTACTAGGAATGGCGGTGTAGAACCATTTGGGATCAAAGGTAGATCTTTATTTTTTGGAATGATGTCCACCCAACACTGAGTTGTTTGGCTCCAACCATGCAGCCTTTAGAAAAGCAATTAAGACCTGTCTCTTTCCCCAAGCAGTTGGTTTAGGATAAGCAGAAATCCCAATTGATGAGTTACAGTGTATTTTAGCCCTGACTGCCATTTAATTGTTTTAGTTTGCTTTAGTGGTGCATGTTATTTTTCTTTTGTCTTTTGTATTTTTATTTAATGATTTTATATACTATCCAGAGTCATGTGACTTGTGCTGAGCATCCATATAAGTGTTTTAAATAAATAAAGTTTGTTTGCTTTCTCAATTTATAACATATTGTCCAAGCTTCAAGACACCTTAATCATTTTATCTGGTTATTTGAACATATCCATTTGTGACTATAAAGTTCTTTTCAAAACAATTAGATAGCAAACTACACTTATATTCATATATTGCTATCTAATTTATTGCACATATGTCAGCACCACTTCAGTGATCAGAAATTGGTATTCAAAAGAATTCAGGAAATAATTATGAAAAGTGACCCTTCTCCTTTACTATAGTTATTTGCCTCACCGTTTAGTCTGCCCCACAGATTTGTGGGAGAGTCCTCTTCTCTTCATTAATTTTTCCATTGCATTAGCATGGATTATTGGTCTGACAGGATGACGCTTATAAGTTCCTGGATACTTTTTTTCCACAGCTTGTTCCCGTCTATACGTAACATTAAAAAAAAATCTTAATCTTTTAATCAAAGGTTACTCAAAGATTTACAAACTGGTGTAAGCAAAGTATGTTAAAAAAAAACAATTGGCAGTTGGAAAAACATAATTATTCTATAAGGCATCAAGCGAAGTTGTCAGAAATTCCACATATCCAATAACCCAACAGAACTATCATTTTCTGCAAATGAATACACCTTCCTTATTCAGAACTGATCAGGAGAATACAGTGCTTAGCAAGAAGAAAAATGAAGATTCCCGTAATTTTGGAGTCAATTACCCTTTGTAAGGAAATTATGTTTTTGTTAAAAACAGAATTCTTATAAAAACAAAACATAGTGGATATACGTACTTGAGGAGCTCTTTTTCGCGAACTTCCAACTGTAACATGATGGCACTGAGTTCCATGTACAGATTATTGGCTCTTTCAAGTTTTCTTTCATAATGTTCACGAATGTCCAAGGCATGCCTAAGAAAAAGAAAGAGCTGACAGTCTCAGCTGCACAATCCTACAATCAATGCCATATACTTAGGCCAGCATTATTCTCAAGCTTAACTGCCTCAAGTTCCCCTTGATCAGGGAAGAGAGGCGGGGTATAAGTCGAATAAAATAAATAAAATAAATAAATAAATAAATAAACTGTAACTTTTAAAACAGATAAAAGTTATGAAAATGTTTTAATGCTGTCAAAACAAAAACATGGTTTATTTAGAAAAGGATAATAGTACTTGGTCTCTTTGCCCAAACACAAGAATTCAGATCCAGGAACCAGTAATAAAAACAATTAGTCTATGGTTCAAAACCGATAAAAACTCAGTACTGACAAAGACCGAGTAAATTGACTTTTCCTAATCTGGCAGCCATTGGGACTACAGCACCCAGAAATGGGATGCAGTGGCTTAGTGGCTAAGATGCTGAGCTTGTTGATCAGAAAGGTCAGCAGTTCAGTGGTTCGAATCCCTAGCACCACATCACTGAGTGAGCTCCCGTTACTTGTCCCAGCTTCTGCCAACCTAGCAGTTCGAAAGCATGTAAAATTGCAAGTAGTAAAATAGGGACCACCTTTGGTGAGAAGGTAACAGTGTCCTGTGTGCCTTCGGCATTTAGTCATGCCAGCCACATGACCATGGAGACGTCTTCAGACAGCGCTGGCTCTTCGGCTTTGAAATGGAGATCAGCAGCGCCTCCTAGAGTTGGGAACTGACTAGCACATATGTGCGAGGGTAACCTTTACCTTTACCTTTAGTCTGGCAGTCAATGGGATTACAGCACCCAGAAATTAAGGAAATATAATCTCAATACATCTGGTAGAGACTGAATTGAAAAGGGTAGATTAGACACTTTAGAGAGGGCATATTTATCAAAAGACGGTTGCCATGATAATTAAATACATCTCCCAGGTTCAGAAGTTATGTATTTGAATGGCTGGCATATGTGGGAAAGATATACTAAAAAAGATGGATTCTTAATATAATCACCTTAACATCTTAAATAAATACAGACCTGAGCTCTTCTCTTCTACGACGAATAAGTTCTTCATCTAACCGGTGAATACAAGTTCCTTCACTTTTAATCTTTTCAAAGTGCTTCTTTACTTCTTCTCTCCATTCAGCCTATTCAATCAATTTTACATTTAGATGATTATATTTCATAACTCAAGAGCTTCGGTAATCACATCAAGTTACATTGCATTACGATATGAGAAAGTAAGCTGAGCTACACTCAATTTGTTTCTCAGCCTTCAGTTACTTATACAAAGTAATACAGGTGGAATAAAAATCTAATAAATAAATGAAATATGATCAAGGCACAAAAAGTATGCATATTACAAAAAAAAAAGGAAAGAGTTTTTAATACCTCTGAAAACATTAAAAGAAGGGATCTCCCAATGAAGCTAATTGAAAGGAAAAAAGTTCTACTTTGCCCAGTGAATAATTAACTTGTGGAATTTACAGATTAACATCATTAGCATGAGACATATGAGGGTTACTAACATGGACCTAGAAAACAGATTTGTTATGAACTGTTAGTTTTGAATAATCAATTATACATTTAAGATTGAAGCAGCAAATCTCCAAATACCAGTTGCAAGTCATCAGTAATAGGAGAGAGGTATATATATATATATATCTGTCTCCTGCTTATGAACACCTCAGAGGCACCAAGCTGGCTACAATAAGAGACAAAACACTGAATTAAAATGGGCTTTGGCTTGATCCAGCAGTCTTTTCTAAAGTTCTTATGACAAGCTGTCAAACTGAATTTGTTGCTCTCAATAGTTATTGAATTACCTGAGACTTGAAATAAGTCTCCTGAGGGGTAGCCAAAACATCAGCAGATGCTATGTCAAGGTGCATAAGTGTCTGTCGAAAAGAAGGCCGATTCCGCGGCTTGCTTTGCCTGCCAAATGAAAGAAAACAAAAGGGATATCATCCAGTCAACTAATTTTAGTCTATATTGGTTTTTTTTTCTTTGAAGGTTAACTTACAAAAGAATATTATTTTCTATATTTATTAGAATAACCCCAAAAGGATGAATTTTAACTAAATAAAATCCGGTACTAACATAACTAAACAATGAATTTGCTGCTTTTCTCACTGCATATAGTGTTATTAATGGACAATTATTCTTAAAAAACTTAAAAAACTTAAATGACCCAGAACATATAGTTGAAATGTCAGATCAATGTAAGTAATTGTTTCAATATATTTATTTATACAAGAAAATTAGAAAAGTTCAAAAAGGCATAAGTATCATTGTGAAAATCAAAGCAGGGAAAATTAATCCCAAAATTTCAAAGAGAAAAAGATATAAGTGAAGTGAATAAAAGTGTGCATTATGCCAGAATGTGTAATTCATTGAGGTTAATGGGAAGCCATAATCTAATAATTTTTATGAGGAAAAGTTACAAGGTACAAGAAGCTACTTTAAGATTAAGTTTAGAGAAACGTAGTTTTTCACAATAGGGAAGGAAATGAAACAAGTATGCATATTATCTTCATAGCTACTTAACCAATATAGCAAATATGAGACTGACAGGATTGGGTTTTATCAAGCCAAGAAATTATTTAAGATCTTAATTTATGTAAAACACATAAGATCATATTGTTAATAATCCATTTTACTTCCAATTTCTATCTATATAAAGGTACAGTACAAGAAAGTACAATAATTTGTCTGAAATGATATAGGGTTTCCTGCCTAAGCAGGAGGTTGGACAGGAAGACCTCCAAGATCCCTCCCAACTGTTCTGTTCTGTTCTGTTCTGTTCTGTTCTGTTCTGTTCTAGTCTAGTCTATCCTAGTCTATCCTATTCTAACAATTAAATACAATTTTTACCATGTTTGCTTCATAAGAATCTTGAATCCATCTGGACAAGTAGAGGGTACAGGAAGATGTAAACTATTACTACCTACACCCCAGATGATGGCTGAAGAGTCTACATCTTTGTATGGAATTTCTCCAGTGAGAAGCTCCCACAAAACCACTCCAAATGACCTAATAAAAATAGGAAAAAACAGTGTCAAAATCAGGAAAAATGATTTAAATGTTATTTATCATCAATAACCAGCAAAATAGACTCAAAGGTTCTTTTTCAAAAGGCAACTAGACTTTTTTTGTTTTGCCTTTTGCCTTTTTCAAAAGTACCTTGGGACAACCATGACCTGAATGACTGAGAAGCTCTATAAATAACCAGCAAAGTAATTACAACACTGGAACAACATATAATAGCAGACTCAAATACAATAAAAGCAATAAAAGGCTAAAGACTTGCTAATTAAAATTTACAGACATAAAAACAAATTGTTAAGATAAATGTTAGGTCTCTTCCAGCAGAATTATTTTACAGAAATCAAATATTTATAAAAAAGAAAGGTTAATAAAAAATAAAAACTGCCAGCAATCACAAAACATGGAAACACAAAGTAATGTATTTTTAATAGAAATACTGAAATAGGTGAGCAGTTATAATAGTATTACTTGCCATATATCTACTTTTTCAGAAACAGGTTCATTACGAATCACTTCTGGGGCCATCCAAGCAACTGTTCCTGCAAAGGACATTTTTGTACTCTTATCGCTGAGTTCTTTAGAAGTACCAAAATCAGAAATTTTCACTGCATCATTGTGGGTAACTAATACACTGAAAAGAATAAAATACACAGGAAATCACATGAGAGACTCATAGTAATTCCACCCTTATTTCAATTTCAATTTCCTTTATATCCTCTATTGTATAAACTGTCTACTCACTTGGGTGACTTGAGATCTCTATGGATAATTTTATGGAGATGTAAATAATTCATTCCGCTAGCAATTCCAGTGGACCAGTCTACAAGCAAACGAGGTGTTATCTTTCTACCTGCTCGCAAGACTTCATACAATTGTCCATGTGCACAGTATTCCATTATTATACAGTAGCAGGGTGCCTGTGTGCAAACACCCCTAGGAGAAAAATGAAAAATAAATGTTTAAAAGAATCAAAATTAAAGCAATGGGGAATTTTAAAAAATCTTAGTAAAGAGAGGTTTCTGATTCATATTTCTTCAGAATAATCAAGAGTACTTCTTAAGTGACCACTATTGCTTATTTGCCATTTGGTTAAATTTGACCTAGTATATGCAGAAAATTAAACAGTAAACAGTAAATGATTTCGCTAGAGAACAGATTACATACATACTTGAAGTGCATGAAATTGTACTGACTGCATAATAGTAAATGTTTTTTTCATGCTCAGCAATGACATGTTGATGATGTGAAGAGAGAAAGAAATATATATATAAGTTCATTATAAAGATTCCCCAAAACTCAGGCATTTATTATTGTTCTTGGCTAGAAGTGTGCAAAATATTTCAAAAGTTGAAATGGGTTATATCAAGAATAAAACACTAAGATTTGTTTGAGCAACATTAGAACATTCCTGCTAAAGTCTGAATTAGTCAAGGTTTCAACGTTGGGACATTTTCATTTCAAAAAGCTTTCTGCATTTCTATTCATGATTAATAGTCTTATAGGGACTATTATTTGTACAATGGGGAAGGACATTTCTCTAGAAGATTTCTTGCTCTTTTCACCAATAATAGATTATTGTTTTTAATTGAAAGAACTCATGCACATGCTATTACAAACTACTTTCTTACTACATCAAAAAATCCACCTACAACAAAAGTAGTAATTCTATTGTATTATCAGATAACACTTTTTCCATTAAGAACTAAAATTAAAGGATAAAGGAAACTTCAGTACTGTATTCTGAATGGCTTTAATCCAGCTATGAAGACTTACAGCATCAGTTTGAAAAGGTAGCCTTAGAATCAGAAAAATTCCATGTACAACCTACTTGAAAGCAATGATGTTTGGATGTTTTAGCTTCCTCAGGTGTTTGATATCAGTTTCACTCTGCTCCCTCACTTTCTTGATGGCCACTTCCTCTGTTCGAAATTTGCCTAAAAAAACAGCTCCTTGTGCTCCACTGCCCAACCACTGCAGCTCAGATATCTCTTCAAAAGGAACCTCCCATGTATCTGATAATAGACAAGCATGGTTATTACAATTACAAGTAATTGCCTAATGACAATCAACAAAATACAGTAATAGCTCATCTACCATTTTGCTAGTTTGCAGGCTTTTAAGAACATGTAAAATATATGCGTCTTCAAAAGATTTTGCGTCCTACAAAACAATAGATGTGTAGTTGAATTCTAAAATGTGAATGTTTGTTTGTTTTAATTCCATATAATGAATCTGGGGAGTTTTTATGCCACTCAGAATTGCTTAACTGAATTGGTCTCTAAGCCCTGCAAAATAATAATAAATAAATAAATATTTTAAAAGCACCTCCTTTCTGCGTTATGCCGCTATATAAGCAGCAAGGTTCATAGAGGCTTTTCTTTTCCCAAACCACAAAGCCTGAATTAGAAGACTATCCTAACTAATAAAGGAGAAGTCAATTGTGACTGAAATCCAGTTAAATCTTCAAAATGTATTTTTTATTTTTTATTGAGGGTGGGTGTTAGTTAAAACTATTTATAGCTTAGTTTTTGTGACAGTTATTTCATCTATGTCAAAAGGGAATTTCTTAGTCACTCTGGTCAATTGCAATAGAAAATCTTTTCCTCACTATTTATGAGGCAAGCAATGTCCAACACAGCATGTACTCCATGACTTGTTCTCCATAATGGACTTTTATTCAGAGACGGACATAGAACACCCAGCCGTTTTAATGAAGATGGGCAGTGAATTACAGCAAAAACTTCTACCGTAGTTTACCTTTGATTCTCAGGGAGAAGGGATTATAAAGGCCTCAAGCAAGTGGCTCCAGGAAATAAAGAGTTTCCATTCAGTTCAAAACTGTGAATACTATTCCAATTGTGCATTAAACTTTTTAAAATAAATAAAGTATAATTTCTGAGTAAAGTTACTTTATGTCCCATTAATCCATTTATTTTATCTTAACAACATTAAAAGATGCTTTGACTTAGAGCTTATATGATATGATGAATTATTATTATATTATAACTTATCTGAGCAATTTGTTATTGTCAAATAAAATGTCAAAGCTAGGGGAGTCTATTATTTGCATGAAGCGATTCCTAACAATTATTAGCACTCTGAGAGTAAAAAAAGACAAAGCAATAGTGAACAGTTAGATTAAAATAAAATGTATTAGAGATAAAAATATCTATTATTCTTGCAAACATCTAAACATAAAATGCATATGATAAAATTACATATAAATATAAAATGACACATACTTCTTTTCATAATTCTGAGTTTTAAGATGTCTGAAAACTAATAAAACTCTAGGGAATATAATCCTTTTGCCATGAAGCTACGGGAAGGGGCAGGGGTAAGGGAATAATAAAAGGTAGTTTTATTTGCAGAGTTTACCTTGTTGTTGTAGTTTGTAGTCAGTAGAATAGGCTTTCCCTATAATATTCCACACCGGCTTTAAACAGCCAAAAAGCCCCTCAAGAAAGCCACCATTTCCGCTTCCTGTTCTGTTAAATTGGATTTTGATGTCTTCAGTTCCATGGTTGTTCTGTCCAGTTATATTGTTATCATTGCCCTGATGAACAGTAGTTTCTAAATCATCTTGTTCAGTTAACTGGAGCACACTATTTTCAAATTGGTCCCTGGAATCTTCACTCACACTGGTTAATACTGTTGTGGGCACTGGGCTATTTATATTGTCTGATGCATTGTTGTGAGGTAAACCCCTTTCTCTTCCCTCTTCTATGACTTCAGATGAAAGATGGACACCAGACGGTATACATTCCCCATGCATCCCACTGAAACTTTTATCTTCATTGAGACTCTTATTGATAATCGTTGTAGAAGACCAGCTCAGGAGCTCCTGAGAACTGGTCATTGTATTGTGGGTGTGCATGTGTATGGAGCAAATAATCAGATGTACTCTTTCAGAAGAAATGAAGGTTCATCCTTAGTGCAGAAAATGGCCACATCACCTGTAACAAAACCAAGGAACAGATTACAAGAATCATAGAATCAGGGAGCACATCTGGTGAGGACATGGCAAGCTGAACTTCCTCCAAGGAGCAAGGATGGGACTGCAGCCTCTTATGAATCTGGCTATCTTCCTTCAATGATGCCATCCTATAAAATGGGAACCCAGAAGCAAGGCAGCACAGGGTAAGTAACATGTGTAAGAAATAACTTTGCGATATGGTAAGGTACTAAAGACCTT
The DNA here is from genome assembly GCA_027560395.1 of Boaedon fuliginosus. Lineage (NCBI taxonomy): Eukaryota > Metazoa > Chordata > Lepidosauria > Squamata > Lamprophiidae > Boaedon > Boaedon fuliginosus. The sequence goes on along the minus strand of JANHGC010004344.1, from coordinate 326,070 downwards.
AGAGCAGGTATCTTTTGAATTGCCCACCTTAGAGCAGGTATCTTTTGAATTGCCCACAGATTTAAGAATTAGAATTAAGGGTTTTTTTAATAAGCAATTATTTTATTTATTTACTAACTTGCTTGGCTTTCTATTACACTCCAACCCATTCAATTATCATCAGATTAGAAAATGAACTAAACTATGCTAACTTAGTTTTGTTATGGTTACTGCCAATATTTTAAAAGAGGCATCTGGCTAGTGTACCATTTATGTATGACAGGGCATGTTTCATATACTCTTCCCAGGAAGGTAAGACTCTGCCTTTACATCTTTTAGATTGAAGAATGTTAAAGACTTCAGCTGACTTTATGACTTTTGCCATCTTGTATTCTTTGTCTGCTTTGTTTCTGTGATTGTTAAGATGATTCTTGATTTATGATTTTGACTGTTAAATATATCATGGATTTTAATTAATTGTCGATAACATAGGAACTATTGAGAGTCCTTGGATTGTGGTAAGTAATAAATAGTTTAATAAATAAATAATGATTGATTACCTTAGTTTGATCCAATTTACAGGGTTTAAGTTTCAAAACTAAATCAAGTTTCAAAAGTATCCTCCTTATAATGAGCTATTATTATAGTTGAAGAAGCTAGTTCTAGCCTAAAACTAAAACATTTAACATTAAAATATGTTTTTCATCAAAACCACAAATTTAAATAACATTTGAGATAACATTTCACATTAGTTGCTCACAGCATAGCATGCTGAGTAGGTGCATATTAACCAACTAGAGTGGAAGAAATAAACAGTAATATCAGGTGCTCAGGAGAACATGCCTCAGCTTGAAGAAAAGCTAATTTCCCCAAACACTGCAAACGATCAGTTTTTATATTGTTGCCTTCTGTTCTAGATACAGTATTGAAAAGACATTCTTACTAATATTTCCAATCAGAGCAATAAATGCAGGAAAATACTTAAGAACAAAGAGCAGCTAGAATTATTCCCTTTAGTTATCTGATATTGCTTCTTTCATTTTTATACAGTATCTATACTACACAGTATCTATACAGTACATTGGAGTGTATTCTTCAAGGGTTGCCAGTGGACGGCCCCTTCTTTTCAGGGATTATTCACAATGAATTTTTACTGACCTCAGTAGCTCCTACTGCAAGCAATTCCCAGAAAGGGCACCACATACTGACCATCAATAAATAGAAACAGCTTGCAATTATATATGAATTACAATGCCACAGCCTATGAAAACAGTGGGAACTGACAACATATTGAGATTTAGAATTCATTTTTTAAAGCTAATGGTGTAATGCAAAATATCTGCTATTAAAACCAGCTGCTTGCATATAAATGAAAGAATCTAGCCATTAACCAAAATAGTTAAAAATCAGTTTGTTTAAAGAAATGAAACATCTTAAAAAATAAATGTGTAACTCAGAGCTAAACTGGGTAGCATGCTTTTTCCCTCCATCCAAAAAATTCTGTTAATACTGTTAGATTTTAGACTGTATTCAAAGGGTCCTGAAGCCATTTCACCAGACAATCAGATTACATTTTCACAAAGAAAAGGTGGGGGGGGGGGGTAGCCTTCTGTTCTGAAATCAATTGCAGCTATTTCTCTTGATTTTCTCTTGATATCCTGCATTTCAACTAATTATTAAAATTCATTCTGTTCTGTTTTAGAAATGGATAAAGATCTCTGCATAATGTGTCAAATTGCAAATTCAATATGTCTATAAAAGCTCCACAGAGAAGTAAAATACAGGCAGCTGCCCAATACAAAAATATTCTTAGCTTTAATATGTTTTCCAGCATTTTTTCTATTGTATCGACAGACAAATCTATCCCATCTTTTGAAATGAACGATTAAAACATAATATTGGTCCTT
>JANHGC010004344.1:295454-307269 GCA_027560395.1 Boaedon fuliginosus | reverse complement strand
GCATGGAAGTGACCAGATAGCAAGAGGTTCATTTTACTTCCTCCCAGAAATGTTGAAGAGTTCCCCTCCATTTTCTGTCTGGGTGTTTGTAGAAGGGAAAAATGTGGGTGTTTGTAGAAGGGAAATCCTCTTTATCTCTTCTCTTTCCATCTGTCTTATAAAAAACAGCCTCGATCAGCCCCTGCAAAAACTCTCCTCTCAAGGTGGACTCTGAAACAGCACAGGGAAACTTCAGCAGGGTTCCTTTCGGCTCGAGAGGAGAGTTTGCAAAGGCAGATCTAGGAGGCAACCCTTCCCTTCCCTGCTGCTCAAACAGCCCACTGATCAGCTGATTGAGCAGACTCACCTGAGCCCAAACGCTGAGCCTCAGCAGCCTCCGAAACCAGGGATCTTGCAGGTATTTGAAAGAAAAACAGTAAAGCTCTAGCTCTGACTTTAGTATAAGCTGAGAGTGACTTTTTCAGCACATTTTGGGGGCTGAAAAACTCGGCTTATACCATATTCAAAGTTGAACTGTTGTTTTTGATGGGGAAAGAAAACATTTTCTGCAGAAAACATGAAGAAGACCATGCAAGCACTGCACAGTTACTTTAAGGTACCTAGTTTGCATTTCAAGAATTACTTAATTTCAGTAGATAAAATGCAGAGCTAGATTATTAATTTCTCTTACAGTTAATTTTCTTTTCCGGAGGTATATCTCAGAAGCTATAGCCTCAACCATAACATAGGTTACAGGAAAGACCATGATTCTATTTGCATCATTACATAATTATAATTAATTGAAAATGGATGAATTGATCCAGTTTTCTGAAATCACATACTAAGCAATACACTGAACCAGTGATGGCAAACCTTTTTGGCACCGAGTGCCAAAAACGGGAGCAAGTGAGCCTGCGTGTGCACTCGCATGCAGGAAATTGAAAGAACACATGATTTCTGGTGTGCACATGTGCACAGCTTTGGGTTTCCGTGCATGCGCACAAGACCAGCTGTCCTGTGTGCATGTGCCGGTTCCACTTGGTGGTCCAGCCGTCCGTCCCAAGAGGGGAAAACGCCCCTCTCCAGCCAGAGTCTTTCCTGCCTGCACTGACTGCTCTCCTGCCACTTGCCTGGGGGGAGGGAGGTAAGGTCCAGACCGCATGTTCTTGCTGGCAGCTCTGCAAGGAAGATGAAACTGAAAGCGCAGGTGCCCCACGCGCATGCGTGCTCCGGAACCCAGAAGAGAAACAGGTGATGGCTCCGCGTGCCCAGAGACATGGCTCTGTGTGCCATTTCTGGCACGCCTGCCATAGGTTTGCCATCACGGCACTAAACAAACAGACTTAGTGCACACAACATTCTGGACTACATGTGATTGGTCAGTGTAGTGTCCATTGTATTATGCAAACTCAGAATAGAGTTGTAAACAAGTAAATCCTTTCTTTTAAATCTCCCATTGAAAAGGCAGAAAAGGCAGTTGGTGACATACTAAGTCCCTTCTGTATTTTATTGCTTTTAAATAAAAAATAGCTGTTGATGAAGAATGAACTTTTTTTGGTGATATGCAGCAATGAAATAATTTGTAATTTCTATTATGCAGTTTTGTCACTGCAATAATAGAGATTGTTCTGCTTTCCCTCTTGCCACCCTGGGTAGATTCTCTCTAGGGGGAATTAGAAAAGAGACTCTCAAAAATTGTTTTCTTCCTTTAATTCACATATTTAATCATTAATCTCAAAATGTTGTGTTGACACTTGCCTTTTAAGAAGTTTTAATTTTCATTGTAATGATCCACTGCTTCCATTTCTTCTTGCCTATCCCCAGGAAGATAATGCACTCATTAATTTTTTATAAAGGCATTAAAATTAAAAAAAACCCCTCTCTTTGATGTACTGTACAGTTTCTTCAAAAGCTCTTTGTTGCTCTGCATATTGATTGGTTTATACTCAGTGGGAAACTCTTCCCCAAGTAGCCCAGTCCTTGGTAGTGCCCTCTTTGATTTTAAGAGAGTGACAGTCATGTTATACTTTCACTGTTCTCCCCACTCCTTCCACCCCTCAGTCTGCTATATACAAGATGTGGTTTGCTGCAGCGTGTGCACACTGAACTCTCTGAAGCTCACCTGAGCAGGAGGCAGCCTTGAGGGACCAGTCTTCATCTGTCTTTTTCCCTCTGGAACTTTGCAGCCTTAATTATGCTTCTCTGCATGACTGATATTCCTTTAGCTACAAAAGTGGCAAATTAAATCTGCTTGCAACCTTGAACCCTTTTAAGTTGCTATGACTTATTGGAGAACCAACATTTGTGTGAAGTATCATGGAGTCTAAAATTCAGTACATATGGAATGTCATTATTTTGTTCCATATGTGCACACGTAATGTGTATGAGCCTAATTTCCTGCAATTTCACATAAGTCACAAGTGATGAATATGCAGAAATTACTACCTTAAAGAAGCACAGATACAGGTTCAAACTTTTTCAGGTGGAATGTGGAATGTACTATGTGGAATGAAGCAGAGCTAATAGATGTCATGGCTCCCGGTTCAAAGGAAGAGGAGGAGGAGTTGGAACTGGGCCTTCTAGTGGGGATGGCACATCTCTCTTGGAATGTTTGGAGAAGCCAGGGGCTGAGGACAATGCTGTCTCAGGTGCTTCAGGCATTGAGGGAGGTGGCCAACCAAATGAAGAGCTACCTGTCCTCACCGACACAGGAGAGGATTGGCTATTAATAGGCAGTGGTGCTGATAGGCAGCAAACCCTCTGATGAGGAACAGCTCCCTCCCCTATTTGATCCAAGGGCACAGAGAGCGGGAAGTGGACAAGCTCAGAGAAGGACTGTGAGGCTACTCGGGAGGAGATCACCCTACCCCTCCTCTGGCTTGAACTTGTGCCTTTTGCCTTGCCTTGCTTTTACCTTTTGCCTTGCTTTTGCCTTGAAAACTGTGTTTTGTCTTGTACCTTGACTTTGCCTTGAGGACTATAGTTTGCTTCAGGGGCTCGCTTTGCTGGGTGGATTAGACTTGGGACCCTGGACCTTGCCCTGTGAGCATGCTTCTACTCTGTGGACTTTCTTTGTTACATGTGGGCTGTTATTTGGGGGACTGAGGGGGGTTGCCTGCAGGGTAGCGTGGGTTGGAGCCTTACCAGTCATTGGAGGGGCATTTGTTGGAACATTTACTCAGAGCAATAAAGGACTCTCTAGAGGCCTGCCTTGCCTTGAGGACGTGGGTCGTAACAGTAGAGGGTCTTATATCAAGCTAAGAGGTGGTTAGTATGTGGAATGAAGCAGAGCTAGTAGAGGGTCTTATATCAAACTAAGAGCACTTTTCCAAAATGTATGCCTTGCTTAGTGGACTGGTGCTTTATAGCCCATTGACTTTGAACACTGATATAATTTAACAAAGCAAACCATGGCTGGGAGAAGCACTTGTTGACTGCTGGTTTCTTATATTGTCAACAGGTCAGCTGGAAATGCCTCTTGCTCATTATATTTTAAGGTCTGAACCAGCAAGAACGACTATGAATCAGCTTAAAACTTGCCATGATGTAGAAGTATCTAGGAGAGTTCTGTTTTAAGAAAGACGGCCATACAGATCTTTTAGAATAAATAAACAATGATGTATAACCATATCGGTACTCATGTTTGGAAGCCTCTCAGCATATTATTAACAGAAAATTTAGATAAAGAATGTAGATAAACATTAATACTTGGACTGAACAATTGCAGTTTGAGTATATTTTAGGCCTCCTGAAATGTCCACAATAAGCTTTCTGTGATTACTCAAGAACATGGATCATTTTGTGTTGATATAAGCCTGATACATCTCTTCAGGCTAATAGAATCAGAAAAGCTTCTGGGGCATTGGTAAAATACATTTTGCTAGATTGATTGCTGCATGAGCATTTCTGGTGCTTGGCTACGCAACAAATTGATGTTTTGTTTTTAATACGTAAGCATATAGTAACCTAGTACTAGCTCATAAAACTTCGTATGTTGTATATACCAAATACAAAATTCATTTTCTAGTGTTTAACCATATATTAATATTTATTGGTGTTTACAGTTTTTTTAAGAACGGGATTGGGTTCTTTGAACTTCTACATAAATACTTCCTCAGTGTACAAGTAGGCAAGAAATTATTTCAAGAAAAAAAATGCTTTTCTGTCCGCACTAAAGATGAAATTAAATTTAACGTGGAAGATCTATAAAAAGGGATATGTGTGTGTGCATGTTTTAAAATGTGACAGTTTCTTTGGAAATCAATGATTCAGGCTGGGATTACATTTGGGGGAAAAAGAGGAGGAATTAGAATTCCTCCTCCAGCTATTTAGGGGCCTCTGAGTTTTTGGAAGAAAGACATTTTTCTAAAAGGCCACATGGGTTTTAAAAGAAAAAATGATTTAAGAAAAAAACTTCTAACCAGCAATAAATAAATGGGCTCAAACCTCACAATAAGCCATGTTGCATTCAAATCATGGTTTGTTCAATGACCCATAAGTGCTGGGTTCATGCACTATATTAAACAAAACCTAACAGCTACACTGTGTTTGTAACCAAATTATAGCAATGGATGGAAATGACTATTAACTATATTCACATTTCATATAAATTTATTATATGGTTCATTTAGCATATTCTGGAAACTCAGCTTTCTGGATTATAATTTGTGATATATCTTTGATGATGCTTTTCTTAGCCTCAGGCTGCTCCAGATACCCAGAATTCAGTGCACAGAATTCTCTGCAATGGCAATGCTGGCTGAGAATTTTGGTGTTGATGTCTATACATCTGGAACTTGGGAAAGACCAGTTTTATGTACTTGTGTGAAATAAATCATTCCAACAAAAGTCTTTGCTAGGAGATGAAGTTCCCTACATGGAACTCCAATGTAGACACCAAAACCTACTGTTCTTGATGCCTGCCAGTCTTCTTGTCCCTTGATTTTTTTATATTAAAAAACACCTTTAATGTAATGAGAACCTGGATACTGTTTCATAATATGAATTTTGAAGAACCCTAAATCAACTTTCTTAGAAAATAAAAATAATGAGAGACTAAAGTATATTGCATTATTTACAACAGTGTTCCCCAATCTTTACAGCTTGGCGGCCTGGCAGGAGGGAGAGGAGAACTGGCCCATGCAAGTGACAGGTTGGTGTGCTCACATATGTACGCCCAGCTCAGCTGGGTGCTCACACAACCTGAGCCGCACACAAGCATGCTCCAGCCAGCCACTCACATGGCCCAGTTCCAAAGGGGCCACGGCCTGGGAGTTAGGGATGCCTGATTTAGAAGTCTGCTACTTACTCTGAAAAAGGTCAAAGATAAACAGAATTAATAGAAGTGGATATTTTTACTCAAGGTGGATATTTTTACTCATATTCCAATAACTTCATTTTTGAGAAGGTGCAAATCACCCCAAATTGCCATTTGGCTAGTATGTTCAAATATCATCAAAATTCTAAATTATATTGCCAGTTTAAAAACTTTGGAGATCTTAGATTTAGAATAATCTGGCTTTTCTGACATGGATAGTATCAATAGTCTCTCTCCTTTAATATCGGAATTAACTGAGGAGTGAAAAATTTGCCTATAGTATTATATCAGTTTAATAAACATTGGTCAAAACATTCTAATAATTGCTTCTTATTTCTCTCTCTTTCATCGAAAAGGTTTGGGGACAATGGGCCAAGGCATTGTGGTAGCTCTGGTGAAGGCTAAAATTCCAGTTGTGGCTCTGGAGAAGAATAAGAAGCATCTTGAAATCGCAAGGAAAGCTATCAGAGCTCGTTTGGAGCGTGAAGCTTTAAGAATGCAACAGAAGGGCAAAACACTGGATATCCATAAATCTAAATTACTTCACTTCACTCTGGATTTTGGTGCACTAAAAGATGTAGATCTAGTTATCGAGGCTGTATTTGAGGATATGGTTCTGAAAAAAGAAATATTCTGTAAATTATCAGAAGTCTGCAAGCCAGAAACCATTTTGGGCACTAATACTTCTTGCCTGGATATAGATGAGATTGCTTCTATTACTAACCGTCCCCAGCAAGTCATTGGTACTCATTTCTTTTCACCTGCACATGTAATGAAGTTAATAGAGATCATTCATGGACAGCACACATCTCCTACTGCTATTGCTACAGTTATGAACCTGGCCAAAATTATGGACAAATGTGGTGTTCTAGTAGAAAATTGTTTTGGCTTTGTTGGGAACCGGCTACTCAATTCTTATAATGAACAAACATATTTCCTTTTAGAAGAGGGCAGTACTCCAGAGGAGATGGACAAAATTCTGGAGGAATTTGGTTTCAAACTGGGTCCTTTCAAAATATCTGATCTTGCTGGGCTCGATGTGGGCTGGAAATCTAGAATAGGGCAGGGCCTGACAGGAGCCAACCTACCTCTTGGAACACCTCCCCGCCAACGAGATGGTAGGCGATATAGTCCTCTTCCTGATATCCTAAGTGAGAAGGGGAGATATGGTCAGAAAACTGGAAAGGGATGGTACCTATATGATAAACCTGGGGGAAAGACAGCCAAGTTTGATCCCTGGATTCACGATTTCCTTCAAAATTATAGGAATGCTCACAACATTACAACTCGCACCATTACCCACGAAGAGATCTTGGAGCGTTGTCTGTATTCACTTGTCAATGAGGGTTTCCAAATATTATCTGAAGGAATAGCATCTTGCCCAGAAGCCATTGATACCATTTATATCAATGGTTATGGGTGGCCCAGACATAAGGGTGGTCCAATGTTCTATGCTTCTGAGATTGGGCTGCCTAAGATTCTAACAAAACTGCAAAAGTATGCTGAGGCTAATCCTGACATACCTAAACTACAACCCAGTCCCTTTCTGCAGAAGCTCGTCACCCTTGGTAGCCCTCCGTTGAAGAACTGGTCATCACTTGTGAGATCCCAGCAAAGCAAGTTATGATCAATGTTTCCTGAAAATCATCTTCTTTATGTGGAAGTTGGAAGGTTTTCTTTTCCTACCTTATTCTAAAAAAGCTTTTGGATGCAGGTAAAGGTTCTCACAGGTCATTTTTAAGCTCTCTTTATTGTTAGACTTGGGGTACTACTGTTTGCATTGTTTTCCATCGTTGTGAAGCCCGTGCATCTCAGGGAGACCCAATGGGAACAATGCCTTTCTAATATTCCTTAGCATTTAATGGAAGCCTGGATGATTGTGTAGATGATTGGGAGAAATCACCCATGCCCTGGCAATTCTTTAGTAAATGGCAGAATATAACTTATGATAAGTTCAATGAAATCCTTTTTTGAAAGAAATTTACAAAGCAAATTCTTTTTCAGAATTTTTTAAATGATTGATTTTAGGCAGTAATCTGAAACACAGGGTGCCATAGAACAATATCACTGTCTTTTCTGGTTTCAAAAATGAGCCCACACACTCTATCTCCAAATGATAAATTGTTGCTCACAAAGTGCCTTTTATCATACCACTTGCTTGAAAGCACAGGCTACCATTAAGCTGCCGTCTCTGAATATACTTGACCAAACCATCTTACAAGAAGAAGAAAAAACTTTGATCTGAAAGATGCATACTATTATGGAAGTAAATACATTCCTGGGCTGAGTATATTCTTCGCTTTTGCTCCACCTCAGTCTCCCAAGCCACTGTTTTTACGAATTGGATCTCTGAATTCTGGTTAAAAAATAAAAGTTAAACAAATCACTGTTAAATCTTTGTATGCTTCCACTATTAAATTAGGTAGTAAAGCAAGTTTCTTAAACTTGGCACCATCCAGTCTGCTATAGCAAGTAAAGTATTGGACTGAAAAGCTTGATGTATGTGTCCATCCTCAGGTAGGAATCTGCTCTGTTCCATTGAACCAGTTGTTGTGTTTGAGTCCAACATTAGACTAATTAGAAGAATTGGAGGAGGCAGTTCTTATATGTGCTGCTTTGATTCCTGAAGAAGATTGAATAATCTGACACATCTGGAAAAGTTGGGAAAAGCTGTCCTAAAATTCTAAGTAAGATTTGTGAAATTGTATGATTTTTCAAGCTTATCAACTTATTAGCTTTTTTTCGTCATGGAAATAAACATGTTTTCCTCAACGTAATGCTCCACAAAAATGTTAATTCTCTAACTCCCTGATTCGTTAATATCTGAAGAGAGTTAGCTTGGAGAAGGCTGCTACAAGTATACTATTGGTTCTAGGACATGCAATGCAAGGGAAGTTATAAAAAAAGTGATAATTCTGTGTGACATAGAAGAAAACAATATTTATTTTTAATTAATAATGGCAAGGATTTGCAATATATAAAGTCCCCCCCAACTTACTATTTTTAGAATCCAGCAAATTAAAAACAAGTGCTTATATCCAGAACCACCTCCTTAATGTTTTGAAACATTTATTAACCCTCTTGTGTTTTGCTGTAATGTCCCTTTCCCCTCCCCAAATATTGTAGAGAGAAATTAGCCATGGAGCTAATCCTCACATCCCATTTACCACAGCATAAAGGTGCATGGCTGTTTTTAAGGGATGTGTATTCATGTCTTTGGGTCTTGCCAAGTCTGTGTTATGAGAGCCTGCAGTCATCTATTAAAATTCTTCCTTCCCCCCTCCCTCTGATGTAGGTTTTTGCTTTATGAACAATGTAATGCTTCAGTGATGAGGCTGGCAATTGCATCAGAGAAAGGAATACTCCCATTTCCTATTGACTACACATCGCCTTCCGCATTTGGTCATTGCCTTATTCCTTCACTTGGTCTTGGGCTGCAAGGAAGCTTGTAGAGAGTAGACTAGTTGGCCTGGATTTTTTTCCCTTTTTTTTACCATAGGAAATCAATTTCCAAGATCAATAATCGCAGGTGATTAATCAATAATCTGGTTAATGGTTAGTGTGGTGTATGAGAGGAACAAGCAGGAAAGAACAGTTAAGACTACTCTGTCCTGATTGACAGGTTATTTTTGTTTTGAACAAAAGATTATCTCCTAGGATACAGCCTTACAGCAAAAAAAAAAAAATGGATCACATCCTGAAGCACAGGAGACATAAAACATGAAACTGGAGACATCACCTGGAATATTCCGAATTTCCCCACTATATGTTATAATGAAAAATTGAATTAATTAGTTTTGCTTATCCCAAAAAGAAATGCAGGCTGAGTGGGATAAGGATGCTAGAGAATCAATTAATTACTACCTTAAACTGCATTAAATTGTGTAGGGGTGACAACACTGCTGGCCTCATTGCTGAAGCTAGACCAGTGGTGGCGAACCTTTCACCACCCTGTGTGCCGGAAGTTGTGTACACGCACTTGCATGCTCGTGTGGCCACCTGCCCCTGCCCCCCACATGCATGTGCGCATGTGCGTGCAGCTCCCTCACCCCCTGCACACTCTCCCATCCTTGTTTGGGAGCACAGCTGATCATCGGATAGTTTGATCAGCTGTGTTTCGGCTCGTGGAGGCATGGGGATGTCGCGCATGCCTGTGCATGGAGGCGGTGGAACGCTCCCCTGCCCCCCATGCATGCATGCGTGACACCCCCCAACCTTCCCCACCCCCTGCGCATACGCACGCCACACACCCCACCCCTACGCGAGCCGAAACACAGCTGATCAAATGATCCAACAATCAGCTGTGCTTCCAGCAAAGGTATGAAAGACCACCAAGGAGCTCGGGCTGGTGGGCGGACCCACTTCACTGATGGTGCGCGTGCCCGGAAGCATGGCTCAGAATGCCACTTCCGGCACACGTGCCATAGGTTCACCAACACGGAGCTAGACTGAACACAGTAAAATTTACATTGACAGACTTCTCTGCTGACACAAAGATATAAAGAATATAAGTTAACATGGTGATCAGTCTGGGTCCACTGGCACATGAGAAATCTAATTGGTTGAAGCAGGATGAGATTAGTGATTAGAATAGCCTTCTTCAGCCAGATGATTACACCATCAAATGAGATGGACTACATTCACTGGTTACTGATAGTGATTGGAGTTGTAGCTACCAGGTATGGGAAGGCTGAGTTAAAATATAGCCCCAAAATTTACCTCACAGCTTCTACATGGATGGTTGAGACTAGGGGTTTCCAACCTTGGCAACTTTTAAACTTTGCTGGCTGAGGAACTCTGGGAGTTGAATCCACAAGTCTTAAAATTGCAAGGTTGGAGACCCCTGGTTGAGACCACTTCTACACTTCTGAGTGTCATGGTGAAAATGATGAAAATGTGGTATGCGTTGAATAAATAAATAATAATTCCTATATCCCATACTAAGCAACTTAGAAATGCCTAACTCTATTCGTGGGTTTATTATTACCAGTATTATATATATGCACTTGTTTATGAATGAATATTAATGTTAAAATCTTGGAACAAAATCTTAACCTTTCATCTCCCAGAGTGCATTTGTAGTTCAAGTTAATTTGTGAAAGGTATTTTTTCATTACCTTTTGGCTCTCGTTATCTTTCCAGGATATTGAAATTCAGCCTTTAAGAGGTCCCTGTACTTTCAGACTGGAATAGAAAAGATGATTTCTTAAACTATGGTTTTTCCGATCATGGATTACAGTAATGAGAAAACAAGTACCCAATAATATGTTCTGTTAGTAGCATGTTTTCTCACAGTGAATTTATCAAAATTTTAGAAGCTCTCCCAAGGCTGGAAATGGTAATGTTTTATCTTCCACTATTTTCTATTCCATAATTGTTGGACTTCTGATATCTTTTCCAGTCCTACTAAAGCTACTTCAAATCCATATCCCTGGAGTCTATCTAACCCCTTATATTCTCTCTCTTTTTCCGATAAATGGCTGTTAATGTACAAATGTCCTAATTCATAACATAGGCTCTGTTTGTGTCCAGGATATCAAATGTTCTACTGTAGTGCTACATATATACTCCAACATGCTCTTTTTGTTAGGCCCTTTTTAATGTATCATGCTACAGGGCATGAGTTGCAAAGTTTTATGTCAACTGAAAGCCTGAAGCCATCTCAGGCACTGACCCTTACAAGCAGTTTGTCCCAGTGGGAATACACTGGTGATTTCTTGAACGTAGGTACGCATAGCATCTTCTATTGGTTGGCATATAGGCTACCCTGTTTTGTTTTGTTTTTTCTACACAAAGAAAATCAAAACGTTGCTAATTTTTGGTGGTTCAAGTGCTGCTGTCCAATTCAATTGCCACCTTTGATATTCTTATAGACAAGTGCCTACTCTTCCCCCCTTCAATAACAGATAAAGAGACAGAGCAACGGCAAGAGGCTCAGAAGAAACCTTCCTGGTTTCTCTGACTGTAAAGGAGTTTTTTTGGGGGGAGAGAACTGTACCTTCAGACTTGCAAGATTCTGTCAATGTAGCTTTACTACATTTATGAAGTAGAATTAGCACATCTGTTGTGATTCCTATCTGGTTTACCCAGCAAGGCTGACAGAATGACTGAAGTTGTTTCTGTTCATACTGTGATTTACTATTAGCTTTATCTGACACACAGACTGAATTGGTTAACACACATCCCTTCCCAGTTATTCCCAGAGAAGGTTGTCCAATGAACTATCTGCTCCATAGTCTGGAAGGAGATAATGAGACCACTTTTGCAACTCGGAATACTTCCTTGTGCTCTGCTTTGGAAATAGCTAAGGCATAAAATCAGAGTCTGAATTCACTATCCTTTATCCTTTATTTTCTTTTATGTGTGTGTGTGTGTGTGTGTATTTTCTGAGGTTTTCGCAGGTGTTTGTATGTAAGTCTTCGGTTGTTCGGGTTTTCTCCCTCGTAAAATTGGAAGTATCTTGGTGACGTTTCGACGAGGTCACACTTGTCATCTTCAGGCTGGTCTTCAGGCTTCAGG
>JANHGC010004344.1:281865-295354 GCA_027560395.1 Boaedon fuliginosus | reverse complement strand
ACTACAGTCTCACTATAAAAAATCATTAAAATGTATCTGTATTTCCCTACCCCCTCATGCATTTTATTTCATTTAAAAATTAAAAAAAAAACTTAATTTTTTTACATATTTCTCAGCAGTATGGAGTATTTCATTAAAGCATTTAAAAACAAATTGTTATTTAGAATTAAACTTATTAATTACTTATTTGTTTAAAAAGGAAAAGCGTATTCCATTAAATACTAACATAAAACAAGTTTTACTACATACTGCCCTTATAGTTATCATGATTAATTTCAGCTATCTTCATCTCATTTTCGCCTCTTTGCTAAGTCCATTTTCCTTATCAGTCTGACTTGTTTTTGTAGATCTCTTCCTTTCACGGTGATCTTTGCTTTTTTCTCCTCGGTTATGTTCTTTGGGAACCTCCAACCTCCTTTCTCCGATTGCTGTTGTCTCTGGACTTGCAGATCAACCAATATTTCCTTCTGTTCAATTGCTCCCGGGTCTCTCTGTCTGAAAAAGTATCTAATATCTGCTTTTATATTGTGAGTCCTGGACACCATTTTCTTGCCTTATGCTTCGTCCGCAATCAGCTGGTCTCCTTTTGAATCTCCCTTCTCCATCTCTCCTTGCTCCAGTTGCTCTGTTTGCTCGGGTAAATTAATTTCTTCTTTGTGTTATCTTTCTTATCAATTATTTTCTCCATTTTCTCCAACATCCTACTAGTGATTTCCTGAATCTCATCTAGTCCGTTTAAAATTGTTGCGCAGTGAGCTTTTGTGTCCACTGATTTTGCAGTCGCCATTTCTGCGTCCCAGTTCTTAGGAATTATTTCCAAAAAAAAGTTTTTAAAATCCAATATCGCTTCCAGAATTTAGTAGACTGCTCTCTTCCAAGTTCGTACCCACAGTCCAAGCTGCCCCAGTATTTTAAAAGAAAAGACTTTGCAAAGAGTCTCTGTTTGCGCGCACTTTCACTTCACCACTTATCAGATCTTTGCGCCTCTCTAATCCCGCCTCCCAATCAGGGGTTTGAGATATTATCAGTCTCGTCTCACCCAATCGGTGAAGCCCGTCTGGATTTTCTTCTCCTCCTGCTCAAATCTTGTTTCATGGATGGTCCCAACTTGTGACCACCATTTTGTGGTGGCCTCCAGTACCGGCTGTGGGCTTCAGGGCTACCGCTCGGCAGGGAGAGGATTGCATGTCCTCTCAACCCCCCCTGTGTAAATCCCTATCGTTTTGTCTCCCCTCCAGGGAGACTTAGGTCCCCCTAGGGACCCTCAGGCCGGCCACTGGGTACAGATTTGCAGAGCTCACAAATTCTGTGACTCTGTCGCCAGAGGTCCAACCAGAAGTCCCTTTATCATTTATTTTCAAAGTACATAGCCTGTTCTCCGACCCACCCACAAAAAAAGTGGATAGGATATCAACTCAGTTTAAACTCTGCCACAGATGCTTCTGACACATGCTTGCTGTACCAATAAAGATTATCTACACAAACAGTGTGGTGATAAATACTTGGCAATTTCTAATAATGATTTTGTTTCAAGAATATTTTTGTTCATGATCACTTTATCTAGTTACAAAGGTTATTTGGAATTAAAAAAATAATTACTGTAAATACATATACTCAGACCCAAATGATGTGGTAGATTTTTTATCCCTCCCCTCATCCCAAAAAATAACATCTATTTCTTACAGAAATTTTTATTGATGAGAGAAATACCTATACAAAACCCAATTCCAAGGCTCTTTCTTATTACAACTTAACCATCCGCACCATTTATTACTAGTTTTTATAGTTTGGTCCTATGAAAAGGGTCAAAAACCTCATTTTAAGAGTATCAAATCGCAATCTTCTTTCTCCATGAAGAGTCACCGTGAAGTGTGTGAATTCTTGACTAGAAAGTATTTGCAAGATTTCATTACATCGTCTCCTTTCTCATTTGGCAGGTAGGCAACAATAGGTCTGGCTTGCCCACTGCAGCTAATCAATGTTTGAGAGATACATTCTGTGCTGCAGGACCTTAGCAGTGAGTTGTCTTGGAATTGAGAGATTTGCTTGTCAGCCATTCTAGATTACTTGACTGAGTGAAATTAACTTAATACTAGTCATGGCTGATTAAGTTTGGAGTTAACTTTAAGCCCCTGTGAGTTAATTACTTAGGTCAATTAATCCCTATTTGCTGTATCTATTACATACGTATTATATGTGTTGTAAAAACAAGGCCTAGGGGTGTGATCCTACATCTGAGAAGCCTTCTGGATACAATTGATTGGATAGATCAATACAGTACAGAACTTCATTAGTTTTTACTTTCTATCCAAGTAAAACCTGGCAGCTCCCTGGAAAAAAAGTTGTCTAATACTAATTATTGTTTTCAGGGAATGTAACATGGTGTAGTTATGACTGAGATTAAGAAGCGTATTCCTCTATTTTATTAAAATATTAGATACAAGTCCTAATTGCATGATGAAGGTTATAGTCTGGACCATTTGTCCCAAAAGTTTTTCAAGAGTTCAGTTGCCTCTTGAAAAAGCACCTTTGGGACAACCATGACCTGGATGACTGAGAATCTCTATAGATAGTCAGGACCATTTGTTATTGGCCACGAGATATGGAAGATTGGAGTTTCAAATCTAAGGGGACTAAATGGTGCGAAGCATAAGGTGAGGTGAAGTGGAGAGAGGAAAGAGGGGAGAAGAGAGAGGAAAGGAAAGATGTAAAAAATCTGAATTATTTGTTGATACAACATATTTTAGGACCACCTGACTCTGTACTGGTTCTAGGCAGCTTAACAATTAAAAAAGGAAATAAGATCAGTATCAAAAGGGAACAATGAAAACTCTTCCTCACACTCCTGAACCAAAAGAGGTCCATCAACCACCTTTGACCATGCCATGAGGAAAAAGCCGGTTTTTCGAGATTTGTTTAAAAGCACAAATGATAATGGACATTTGGATCTCTTGGGGATATTATTCCACAGAGCAGTGGCAGTGATAGAGAAAGCATACTTCCTAGTTTTGCTAGATGATATTGTTTAATCAATGGGACTAAAAGCATATAAATTCATCTGGTCATGCAGGATGCACAGGAAACAAGATCAAAAGTTGGTCTGGTCCAGTACAAATGAAGGTGATTGTAATAACTAAAATGTATGTAATTAAGTATGAATTCTATTGTAGTGGATATACATGAAAGTAGGAGTTTCTTTGTTGATGATAGTTGCCTGTTATGATCCACTGAATAGTGATAATGGCAGACATTATCTGGTATGATTTTGGGGAGATATTATGCAATATTCTGAATGACTAAGATTAGGGGGAAAATGTTATTCTGCAAGGTGAACATAAATGGATGGGTAGGTCAGAGAATACAGAAAAAGTGTTGGGCCATTCAGAAATTTTAAAATGGGATTTTCATACATGCTCTAGTCATAAATCTATTCTTGTTTACCCAAGGCAAGAGAATGAATATCAATCTAAAAGCATAATTAATTTCAGGATTCATCATGAAATATGGAGTAAATTAGTGAAATAAGCAAAAGTGAAATGTTTCTGAATATGAAACATCATTTTCTGGCAATGTTAAGAATGGTCTTGCAAAAAAAAAAAAAGAAAATAGAATACCTGCAGAAAGAAAAGGTATATGTCCTATGTGACAAAGGATTAGATGATAGATTAATCTCCCAGTGGAATGAAGGAAGAGTTGACATAAGGAAATATGATGTGGAAATTGTTTGAAAGAGATTGAAAAATCATATCACAGAAGTACAGGGAGTTATGCCAGTGGGAAATGGTGGAAAGATGAAATAAAAGATGATGTAAATATTAAAAGATTGCTTGCTGCAAAATGAGAATGAAAGAAAGTTGTATTACAGAAAAACAATAGTTGTGAAGAATATAGCCAAGTAGAACAAGGAATAGTTATCATTTTAAAAAAGCAGAGAAAATGCAAGGTGATTTTAGTGGAAATTTATAAAAATATTTTGGAAGGGGCAAAAAGGATTGTTTTTGTTTGCGGTGAAAATAACATTTTGAGGATGCTGATTATGTGCAAGCCCACAAATGGCATACATCCATTTCCTTTGAAGCACTGCCACAGGGAAGAGAGTATTGATTTATTTTCTCCATAGCACTTGAAAGTAAGACAAGAAGTAATGGGTGGAAGTTCATCAGATGGAGATCCAACCTGTAAATAAAGAGGAATTTCCTACCAATGAAAATGATTAATTGATGAAACAAATTGCCTCCCTGATTCATGGGTGCTACTCCATTGTTGGAGATTTTCAAGAAAAGATTAGACAACCAATTGTCTGGGATGGTATAAGGATGCCTGCCTTGGTCAGGGAATTGGACTAGAAGACCAATTCAGCCCTATGATTACTATAAGGTGTAATATGAACTCTTTTAATATCTCATCTGCAGTCTTGTCTTATTTTTAAATTGCACTAAGACAATGTAAATTAAATTAAAGCATGTAAAATTATGTTTACTTTTATTGTTTTATCTTGGCTGTCAGTCATTAATTAAAACCGATTTAGCTAGAGAAAGATGGGGTGAAAAGTTTCATGGTACAGAAATGGTTTCTACACAAAACATCTGGAGCAAGCGGGCATCATTTCACCAGTGAAGCCTGATGCTTAAGTGCTGGTGAATCAAGTCATAGAGAATAATATACTAAGGGAGCAGGAGGCAGCTTTATGTAATGGCATTTATCTATTTCCATAGCCTCTGGTTTTCTGCTTCAGTGCGCTCCATGCCACCAGTACAAAAAGGAAAACCTATCAACTGGCCAAATAGAAATGGTTTTATTCATAAACACTAATGGCACATTTATCAAATCATTTGGTTGTTTTTTTAAAAAAACATGCAAATCTATTATTTATCCGTATTCCTTGCAAGGCTACAGGAAGATATTTACATCCTAGGGCAGTCTACTGCCATGCAGCGGATCTGAAGTATCCTGCCTGGTCCAGACACCAAGGTGGGGAGATGGATGCAAACTGGAAAGGGGGAGGTGGGGAAGCAAACGTTGGACAGCAGCTCTGTGCCCGGCGGGTATATTAAAAGAGAATTGGTCACAAGATATTAAAATCCCGAAGGTCTCGGGTTACGTGAATGGTGGGAGATGCCTACGGTTTCCAAGAGGGGTCCGCGTGAACTTGGGAGCGAGGCGCCCTAGTAACGGTTCGCTGGAGAGGAAAGTCCCCCGGTCTTTTGACTGGCTGCGATCTGCCCCTCCTTTCGCCTCGCCCACAGGAGCTGTCAGTAAGCGCGCTCTCCAGACGGAGGGAGGGAGGGAGGGGGACGTCGACCGGTTTTAATCTCCCGGGGAGGATTCCGCAGCTCTCCTAATCCTCCTCCAACCTTCCTCCTCCCGTCGCTCACGAGCGCTTCAGCGGAGTCCCCACGGCTGGCTTCCCCTCCCTCGTTTTCCCCGCCCCGTCGCTAGTTGGAGGAGGCGGGCTGGGGCCGGGGCCGAGGCGGAGCTGGGCGGCTGGCCAAGGTGGCTCCAGGCGGGGCCGGGCTAGCCCGTGGCGTTTGTTTCCCCTGGCAAGAAGCGCTGCTTGCCGACCCGCTGCGCTTTGTGTGCGCGCAAGCGGGAGTGACTCGGCGACAAGGCGCGAGCTCAGAGCGGGCTGCAAGTATCCAGGGGAAGGCGGTGGCGGCGGCGGCGGCGGCAACAACACTATGAACGGGGTTGGGGCGGCGGCCAGCGTCGCTGCCGCTTCTCTTCTGGTCGGGAAAAGCGAGAAACTGGACGAGGCTCAAGCGCTGGCCCGCAGCTGCGCTGGAAGACCCGACTTTCAGCCTTGCGATGGGCTGTCGCTGTGCGCCACACACAGCCACGGCCGCTGCTTCCGTCTGCACTGGTGCTGCCATCTGGGCTGGTGCCATTGTGAGTACCGAGGGCGCGGGGGCTGGGATGGGCGCGGCGGATGGGACGGGAGAAAAGCAAACCAGGAGGAGGAGGGATTCGGCGGGTCCCTGCAAGCCGCTGCCTTCCAGAGGTTCCACGCTGTTGTAGGGAACCCCCCCTGGCTGAAAGCTGCAAGATCCGTGGCGAGGCGGCGGGCGGGCGGGCGGGCGGAGATGCGTGGAGCCTTCGGAAAAGGGAGAGGCTGGCTAATCACACCGGGGACAGAGAAGACTCGGTAGCCCTGAGGGGGGGAAACCTAAACCCTTTCGTTGGTTTAGGATTGGGGGTTTTCCTCCAGAAGGAACCGCTTCGAGGGGAAGCTGGGCTCTTGCCTGATTTCTATCGGCTCGATGTCCTGATGGCCGGAGTGAAGATTTGACGAGAGATCAATAGCGACAGATAGCACAGTGGCATCAGGAGCCTAGATGGATTTCTGTGTTCTCTCGGGGAAGAGAGATCTCTTGAGTGCTTTTGACTAGGACGAGCTAAGGAAGGAGTGGGCTGGATCTGCGGTGTGTTGGGGTTGGTGGGAGAGGGGGTAGGTGGGTAGGTAGGTAAAATGTCTCAGGGTAGCTGGGAGGGCTCAGCGCCTATCGCGCCAATCAGCTGAGCTGCGCGATCGGCTGGGTGTTGCGGGCATCCCGGGGCCCCGATCGCCGCGCAGCATCGTAGCGGGGAGGACGCATCTGCTACATAAGGAAAACATTCCTGTTCTTCACCATCTACATTTTCGCTAGATCTTGATTGGGGAGGCAATGAAAGGTAGCAAACCACTTACTTAAGCCACCAGACGCAGCCTAACTTTTTTTTACCATACTATAACTGCTGAAGTCATAGATTCTTGTATTAGATAAAAGTAGAGTCATCCTTCAATACTATGGACAGTAAAAGCTCTTGACTTTTCCCCATTCAATCTTTTCTTTATTTAGAGAACATATGCAGCCCCCCAACGTTGAGGGATGGTGGGAATTGCAGCACTCTAAAACCTTGAGCCAACTGTTGTAGTTTGCATAGAATAATGTAATTATTAGGGAAGCTTGTGTAATTAGTAAGGGTTATAAGAAAAGCCATTCACTTCTCTTCTGTGGCTGCATATGTAATTTGATATATAGCTTGAAGAATTAGTCTGAGATTGTCATGGAATGGTTTTATGCCTAATACCAGCTGTCTAGTTTTCAAGTTACTATTTTCACCCATTCCCTGTTCTCTTTGATAAAGAATATTATTGGCTCATATTTTCTTTGTGTCCAGATTAAATTTTCTAATTGACTGATACCTCCTTAATGGTTTATGATCATCTATACTAAAAGATGGAACGGGGGAGTTACAAAATGTAAACATATAACCTATTCCCCACTTTTATCTGCAGGGGAAATGGCAATAAACAGAAGTAATGTTATCTGTCTGGAACTAGTCACAAACCAAATGTCAGCAGCTTGCTTGTAGCCACTTCATTACCCAGACCCAGAAAACTGGAAAATGGAGCATGGGGTTTGTTGCAGCAGATAAATAGTACTTTATATGTTCACTATAAGGATTCCATTGTTCTTATTCAAAGCTCCAAAGGTTTTCTCCCCATTCATAGGGACAGCATTATCTGCTAGACTCAAGTTGTGCAAATTATAATAATGTGCAAATTATTTTGTTTTCTGTTTTTAAAGTATTTTTCATTTGTAAATTAGAAGTTATTTTGCTGCTGTCTGAAAGCTGCCTATCTCAAAAGAAAGTATAAAATCATCAGTTAATTGCACTTGTCCAAATCTGAATTTCTATTTGTTTTGGTGTTCTGGTATTTTCATCGGTTTTTCTTTTCTAGTAGTACATTGATATGCTAGCAAATGGCAATAAAACATACAATTCTTCTGAGATGATGGGTAAGGGCAGGATGAAATTTCACATCTTCCCTGTCTCTTGATTGCAGAAGTATTCTATTGATTACTATTCTTGAATTATATGTTATCTTCCCTTCTGGTACTAGCATTAAACTCTGAGCAGAACAGTTTTCTTCCAAGAATGAATTATGTAATCCACAGTAGTGTTCACTGATTGCTCAAGATAATGTTTTTATTTTCAGGCTATCAAGCAATCAAGCTTATCTGAATCTGCTGCTTTAATGCCTCTGATCAAATGGCTGAGTTTATTTGCTCCACTTCCAAGCACTATAGTCACAGCAGGATGGGGTGCATCTTCTAAAATCCAAATTGTGTTCCTGTAAGACAGGACTGTGTGAAAACAGTACAAGGGATCCCATATATGACTGAACTTAGAATTTCTGCACAAGTCTCCTGCATCTACTCACATTGCAGATTTTCTTTTATCATATATGTCCCAAGTGGAATTCACAACAAAAATTATGTCAGATTTGGCCTTTTGCTTTTGGTAGTACTATATTCCAATGAGGCCAACTGATTATGTGCCATTGAGTTAGGGTTGATTCTTATCAAGCACACAGAAAGGCAGGAATAATATCTATAGGGGTCCAGATTAAGCCCCTCTCGTTTCTTGATAGAGTTAGAAAATAGGCCTGTCCCAAACATGAGCACAATTACCAGGAATTGTAAAGACTTTGAACTAAATGAAGCAATAATTTTATTCAAATCTGAATTGGAACGTCTTCTCTTATTTCTGGGATAGATTCCATGTGTCTGTATTAATTCACTTATTTTTGTAAAAACAGATGTGGAGCCTTGAGAGTGGTTTTGCCAGTTGGAGAGGCAAAAACAGTGTATAGAATGATTTGTCATGTTTCGCATCCCTCCCTGGGGAAAGAGCAGGGCTTCAGCACAGCTGCAGACATAGGTCAAAAACACCAAGGAATGTGAATGTCTTCTTACAGAGTTATACAAAGGCAGCACTTTCTAGGAACTTCAGTTTAAAATGGTAGATAATAATAATAATTTTCAATTAAAGACCTTGGATTTGGTTGGTTTGGGGTTTTTTTTTTAATCTTATATGTGAATGTTCCCTAAGGAGATGAAAATGTTCAGAAATCCAAGGAAGACTTTGAACTACCACAAAGTCTTCCTTAGATTTCTGGTTCTTTTTTTAACCTCTTGAGAGAAACAGATGCAAATAGTTATAAAAGCTTCTCATGGGTTTACCATGTAAACACAGTCCCCTCAGGAATATTGCATAATTAAATATATTTTTAGTCAAGAAATTATTTGCAGTTTCCAGATGTGAGTAATAAATAATCAGAATATATGTATATATTTATTCAATTACAATTAATTGTTTCTGCTTGGAGTTAATTGGGCATTTGTTTTGGAAAGTTTTCAAGGTACAGCAAAGGAACATTTTTATTTATTTATTTATTTGACAAAGCTATGCCTGACTAATTTTGCAATTTTAATATATACTGCCTTTAGGGCTCCATAAGTTGTTTTCAGGTCTTTTTTTTTTTTAAATGCATGCTAGCTTCATACTTCATGCTTCATACATGCTTCAACATGCCTTTAGCCTGGCAATATAATCCATCTGCACTCATGGTCTGCTGAGCAGAGAGATATTAGCTACCAACTAAGAGTTGATTTGGGACCAATTTCATAATGTATTATTTTAAGTGATCTCTCAATTTTAATTTATTATAATTAGAAATGTAACTGAGACCAAACTAGAATTAGAACTTTTTAATATTTGAATAAATCATACAACAGAAGTTGATGGTTGGGCTTAAACTGAAAGACAGATGGAAATAAAGCTTTCATCCCATTTTGCTAATTAATCTCCCAGGTATTAATAAATGTGGTTTATAAACATGAAGATGCTATACTGTAATCCCACTCTTTATGTGCAGCATTTCTGACACAGTGATGTTTTCTGGTTTTTTGGTATGGAACATTTCTTATATGGAAATTCCATTTATTTATTAATTCTAAATATTTATTTATTTAAAATACTTTTTGATTGCCCGTCTTGTAAAACACAATTCTGAATGGCTCACAACAATAATAAAAATAAAATACAATAAAACAAACAAAACTCAGGGCACCTGATCCACAGTCTCAACCATTAAACAATACAGATAGTTAATCTAAAAGCCCAAATTTACTACTGAGTTGTAGCAGAGTAGGGAATATGTAGCTCTCTAGATGCCAATAAAATGGATTTCGTAGCATCCTTAATCTTGAAGCGCTGCTGGGGATTGCTGTTTATGAAAGTTTGGAAGAGCAGTGGTTCTCATTCCTGGATTATGAGATTTATGCTAGGATTACACTTTAGGATATTTCTGATATATTTTTGGTCTCCAGAATCTGAGATAACCAATAATCTTTGCAAGTTTTAGAATGGCCCCAAATGTTTGCATGCTTGTATTTATTTTACTTATTTTTTTGCTCTGAAATACTACAATTCACTGGATGGAATGGGTTTCCCATAATGAGTGTACTCTATTGCAGAGGGCACTTCAACACTTTTTGATTACTACATATATATTTTTTTCTCTCAGAGTAGCCTTTTCAGGCAAAATATTCTCCAAATGTGTCAGATTATACTTTCTGTGTATTTCTCAGTGATATTTTTCTTATATAAATTCTAAACCATATTATAGCAGGAAAGATTGCCTTAGAAATATGTTGTGCTCCATTCTGTTCAGATCTACTCAGTTCTGTTATAGTATTTAGGCTACTAGAAATACCTATGTAAGGTAATTTTTGAAATATTAATACCGGTAATCACCTGACAATTTTGAAACACATCTTTGCCTATGTATTGCACTTTTTCAATTCATGCTATGAAAGAAAGAAAGCTCTTATTTGAGTGAATCTTAGAAAGAACATAATTTGTATAAGTTTTTTTAAAAAGCAAATAATTATTACTTCAGCCACCAGAAATCTTTTTCTGCTGAGAGTTTCTAAGCAGTACAAGGTATCTCTAACAGTAGATTCTTGATTTATATATGTTATTAAAATCTGATTTGATACGTTAGACTGATATCCCACCCTTCTTTTTGAAAGGCATAACATACCCTCTTCTGCATTTTCCCCACAAAAATCACCTTTTGAGATAGACTAAGTTGTGAGGGAGTGGCTAGTTCAAAGACAAACAACCATTACACCACAAATATATATAGAAATATATATTTGGTTGAGACAATGAAAAATGAAATTAATTGCATGAATAAGGTAACATAGATATATCAGTTCTGTAATGCAGAAATATTTTTGGCAATTGTTTGATATAATTTTGGAAGGTAATTCATAGCAATGTTTCCATCCAATAATTTACACACTTGACTAATAATAATATTGTAAATTCACTAAGCTATTCCATGATATTGCTGAGCAGATTCTTGACATATGAACATATAGTAGTTATAAATTAGAAGCAAGCTGAATGTGGAAACTGTTAGGAATTACTATAGTTAGAATTTAACTGATCAAGTGAATATCCTTTTCACAGCTCACACCTGTTTATGCTATTCTGTACTTCCATTTACATTTATGATGAAGGAAAAGGAAATGGGGTTGTACAAGTGGCAAGTATGAACAGATGTGGAACAAAATAAAAGATTAAAATCAAACCTCCGTTTCATTTTTCCATAGAGAAGGATTAATTTTGCATAATGCATTGATTTTTACTTTAGAGTTTGATAATAGGTTTTTTCCCCCTCCAAGTAAGAACCAGGTTTTTTTGTAAATGCAATACAGTGGAATGCAAAAAATGATACATTTCCTGTACTAACTTTTTCAAATATTATCTTTTATCAATCTACTGCTAAAAATCAGTCTTTTAACATATTCAACTTTATGCAACTCAAGAGATTTTGTATTAGACATTACTTTGTTTAATTGTAAAACAAATACAATTATACAATCATGTATACCTGTTATTTTCTTAACACATTTTCTCTATCTCTCTCATCTATCCATGCATACATACATGTACATGCATGCACACACACACACCCATACACATATACACAGAGAGAAACACTTTAATATATTTCTAAATTTGGGGGATGTAAACATGATTTTATAATCATACTAAGGTTTCCATTAAAGAACCTACTTTGCAAAGATATTTAGCAACTGTGAATTCAGAAAGCATTTTTCACATGTATAAAGTTACTTGAGTTCAGGAAATCTTTTGAAAGACCATCTGGTCTGTTTCAAGAATGAATGTATTTTAAGACTTCCAGGGACCACTCTCACCACACATCAGCTCATTATTCAATTGATGGTATTCACTGCTGCTACCCAGATTGAAATGCTTGCATAAAAACATGCAGTGATTCTTCATTCAATGTATAATGGCTCAATGGTATTTTTCTTAAACCCTTCTACTAGTTAATGAGCCTCAGTATTGCAAAATGGCATATTAATTATTTTTTCACTCTATTACTTGAAAACATTTTTAATTTTATTTTGATACACTGAAAAATCACATTCAGATAAACACTTCTGAAATAAAGATTCTCTTATTAAATTATCCCTTTTTTGTTCTTATTTTGAACAGATTGAGGTCATAGTAAAACCTTGTTAGCATTTAGCAGAATCAGTCACGACATGGAACTATTAATGTGACTAGAGAAACTAAAACAATAGAAATGTGAATTAACATAATGTCTTTAATTTTTACTTCAGAATCTCACTTGTGATCATCTAACATCTTAGTTTGGATTTAATTTTATGTGTCTGCTGCTGAGTAAATAACTATGTCCTCAAGGATTCATAAAGTTCTTCACATATCCATGATTTCTCAAATGTAGACAAATGTATGTCTTATTTTACAAGTTATATATTAAAACACTTTAGCACAAAGATGGCAATATCAAATGATGCAAAATAAAAAGATTGTAATACCTATCATCCTTCTCTACTGGTAATACTAACTGGCCATGGTAACAGAACATTAGATGGATTTTTTGATTGAATAAACAAGGAAATTCTTTTCACACTTACATTGCACTTAGGCAGTTTCCTGTCCCACTTTTTCATAAATGTTGCATTTTTGCTATTCAGATTCATAACTCTAGAAACCATAATGTGGAATAAGAAATCACACACCATTATTTTATTCATATGCATTTGAAGATTCCTCAAAGACATTATGTGCATAATGTAAAGTAATGTATGGATGTTTAAAAGGTATGCTATTAGAACATATTAATTTAGGGTATGTATATATTTATACCTTAGATTTACTTTGATTAAGAGATAATCTGATTATTAAAAATAATTATTTCAAAAGACTAATTTTTGTCAATTAATGCTCAAATTATTGGGTTTCAGCATGCTGATATCTGGCCCTGTGCTGTTGTGTGACCTTATCCAGCATGTCCATGTAGACATTAAATTGATGCAGACTGGCAAAGCAGGTCTCAATTGGATTTATTCTGAAAAGACATGTTAAAGATTGCACTGTAAGTTGAATAGTTATATTAATCTTCATTGATTCATATAGCAATCCTGCTGTATTCAATTGGACTTCTCTCTTAATAACTAAGGTAGCAGTTTACATCTATGATAATGTCCATATAATAAAAATATTGTCAAAGAAAATATTTATTTATTTATTTATTTATTTATTTATTTATTTATTTATTTATTTATTTATTACATTTTTATACCGCCCAATTCCC
>JANHGC010004344.1:257801-277163 GCA_027560395.1 Boaedon fuliginosus | reverse complement strand
TGTTCTGTCAGAGTGCTTGCAGAACTGCACCAAAATTTCTGAGTCGATCGCGCGCAGTGCACTTTTGACAGCCGTTCGGAAAGCGCGCCCACGAAGCTGGTAACCAGCGAACCGGGAGAAACCCATCCCTGAATAGAACTAAAAAGAATGGTGCAGATGTGTTAGTATATCCTAGAAAAAAAATGTTGAAAAGGAAGCCACCTACAATTAATTGTAAGACTACAAGCATAGCTGTTATAATTGAAGAAAAGTTGACATATGGATATGGTTTGCTTATAACTGTGTATCTTGTTTAATATGTGTGTCAAGACTATTTATATTTGATGATTGAGGAATGTGATTACTGCCCTGAGAGAAATATGGGGGGAGAGCAGGAGTGAATATAAAAAGCTCAGGGACAGGACGTTCAATTTATTAAGTGTGTCTGGGAAGATGTTGAGTAGAATTATGATTTTGTCCAATTTACATAGAGAGGTATGTTTTTTGTATCTTAGGAGAAACAAAAAAAGTGAACCCAGTAAGAATGTATTATTAAGCAGTGTGTGTTGAATAGTTATTTACGAAACTGCCTCTTACCACCATTTGCCTCCCAGTGCCCTTTGAGGGCCCACAGGGTTGGCCTCTTCCGGATAGTGTCAGGCAATGTCGACTGGTAGTGTCTCGGAGGAGGGCCTTCTCTGTGGGTGCCCTGGCCCTCTGGAATGAGCTTCAGCCGGGGATCCGGATTATCCCTGACCTATTAACCTTCCACCAAGCCCTCAAAACATGGCTCTTTCAGCGGGCTGAGTTGGGATACACCTGAAGAATGTTTTAATAATTTTTAATAATTTTTAATGTTTTTATTAATTTTAATGAATTTTAACACATAATGAACTGTTTTATATTGTTGTATTTTGTTGTGAGCCTCCTGGAGTCCCTCGGGAGTCGGTGGCCAATAAATTGCAATGAATAAATAAATAATTCAAACCATATAAAGTAAAAAATAAATGATTTCTGAATGTGGACTGAATATATAAAAGTGTGGGACCAATGCAAAATAAATGCAGAGTTCATTTAATTATTTAAACAGAATGAATGACACTCAAACCCTGAAACAAATTAATGAAGGAAGACCAAATGGTTTCAGAGGAAGAGGAACACGACAAAAGTTATGTTGGGATGAAATTGATAACATATTCAAAGAGAAGTTAAGAAATTTAAATAGTAAAAGGCAAAGAATGAATTGATGTTTGGACATGCTGGAAAAAGGGGTGCTTTGTAAGGATAGGAAGGTATAGAGAAGTATTGATACAATTTTGCTAAAATGAATAAATTGATTTCTTTGATTGGGGAAAAGTTATTATTTACATGTATTGGTGACTGGTAGCCACTTATGGACTTTCTGAATAAAATGAGAAAAATGATTTGGGGATTTTGGGTTTTGATGATTAGGGCAGATTATAGAAAGAATAGCAAAGGTTTGATGTAACCTTATAAAGAGAGTTCTAAGTATATTTGTACTTATAGTTGCTATGAAAACCACCAGAAGCTGATTCTTTGCATCTTATTCTTTCTTTTCTAATTTTAACTTTTTTTTCTTGCACTTTTTGCTTTCTCTTTGCTTTTTTCCTCCTTACTTTATATTTCTTGTTTCAGTCTTTATCTTTTTATTTAAACAATTTAATAAAATTATATTGAAAAGAGGAAGATATAGAGAAATATAGCAATCGGTTGTGTAAATTACATTGTTATTTTTTTTCCTTTCCTTTTATTGTATTGCTTGCACTGGCATTATTTCCTTCTAGGTATTGAAGTTATTTTTTTTAGAGCATAGAATAAGAAGAGCTACATACATAAGCAGAGGAGAAGTATATGATTCCGTTTAAAAGAAACAATATCAGTCAGCAATATTTCTACCTATTACTGCCTCTGCACAGTTTATCATGCTCGCTTCCAGATTCTGGAAGTTATCACTTTACATTTATTTTTCACATTTCTACTCCAGCTGTAATCCAGAGATTCTCAGCTGAGATTGTAAAACCCAAGTAAACATTCATGGTGTAATAATATCCATAGAAACAATAAAGATATACTGTCCAAACATAAAACTACAAACAATACAAATAGAAAGTAAAGATGGCATGATCAAATCAGGAGAAGATCAGCTGTGCCTTTTAAAGTTTCTGAAACATCAACAAGGAGGAGGCTACTCTGAATGTAACTAGGAGGCTGTTCCATAGGGCCAAAGTACTGTGGAAAAGCAGCACCTTTTTATTGTAATCGCTCACACCTCCCCAAAATGCGGGAACAATAATGGGGTCCCTCTTTCCTTTAATTGTTCAGACATGTTGGAGGTGATACTGCAAATATGGAGGCACTGAGTCTTAAAGGAATTTATAAGTTAAAACTAGTACTTTAAATTGTACCTGGAAACCAATTAGCAATCAATGCAGGATCTTCAAAACCAATATTATATGTACCTGACAATGCCAGAAGGCATGTGGGGTCATTTTAGACCTATTGTAATTTCTAAATAGTTCTTAAGGATAGAGCCAAATATAACATGTTACAGAAGCCCAGCTAAGTAATAATAAGAGCATGACTTGCTGTAGGTAAACACTTCTACCTCAGATAGGGTTGCAACTGATGCACTACCAAAAATGGGCATAGTCCTCTCTAGCCAGAGTTTACTGTACTCCATCTCCTGAAGTCCTTGGATGAAACCGACTATCTGGACCCTTGTCAGTCGGGATTCAGGCCTGGGTACAGCACTGAAACGGCATTGGTTGCATTGGTAGATAATCTCTGGCGAGCCCGGAACAGTGGTTATTCCTCTGTCCTAGTGCTACTTGACCTCTCAGCGGCTTTTGATGCCATTGACCATGGTATCTGCTGCAGCAGCTCAGGGCATTGGGAGTGAGGGGCACTGTCCTATGGTGGTTCACCTCCTACCTCTCAGGTTTGTAGTCAGTGCTGGTAGGAGGGCAGAGGTCGAGCCCAAGGCCCTTGGAATGTGGGGTACCTCAGGGTTCAGTCCTCTCGCCACTCCTATTCAACATCTATATGAAGCCACTGGGGGAGATCATCCGAGGGTTCGGGGTGAAGTATCATCAGTAGGCTGATGATACTCAATTATACATCTCTACTCCGAACCAAACCAATGATGCCATTGAACTGATAACCCGCTGCCTGGAGGCTGTGGGGGTCTGGATGGGGACCAACAGACTCAAGCTCAACCCAGACAAGATTGGCTTTGAGTTCCATCTTCTTGGATTATTCACAATGTTCCATCATTAACCATGGGGGGCAGGGAGATATTGACCCCTCAGAGAGGTTACACAACTTGGGTGTCCTTCTGGATCGACAGCTGAAACTGGAAGAACATTTAGCAGCTTTGGCCAGGGGGACCTTTGCCCAGGTTCACCTGTTGTACCAGTTGTGGCCCTTTCTGGACCGAGATGCACTGCTGTCACTCATGGCCTTATTACCTCCCGATTAGACTATTGCAATGCGCTCTACAGGGGGCTGCCCTTGAGAAACATTCAAAAGCTTCAGCTGGTCCAAAATGCGGCCACACGAGCAGTTATGGGTATGCCTCATTACACCCATACACCACTCTTCCGCGAGCTGCATTGCCTCCCAGTTAGCTTCTGGGTGCAATTCAAGGTGGTGGTTATGACCTTTGAGCCCTACATGGCATAGGATCAAGCTA
This sequence comes from Boaedon fuliginosus, assembly GCA_027560395.1. Classification (NCBI taxonomy): domain Eukaryota; kingdom Metazoa; phylum Chordata; class Lepidosauria; order Squamata; family Lamprophiidae; genus Boaedon; species Boaedon fuliginosus. Next base: position 273,472 of record JANHGC010004344.1, on the reverse strand, counting down.
TTTCCAAGAGCGTTTCCTGCCACCGTTCGCCTCTCAGTGCCTGGTGAGGGCCCACAGAGTCAGCTCCCTCCAAATACCAAATGCCAAACAATGTCAGGTGATAGTCCCACAAAGGAGGGCCTTCTCTGTGGGTACCCCAGCCTTCTGGAATGAACTTCCTCCTGGGATCCAGATAGTCCTTGACCTGTTAACCTTCTGAGCCCTCAAAACATGGCTCTTTTTACAGCCTGGATTAGGTTAACACCTTGAAGTTGTTTTAAGGGTTTTTAAAAATGTGTTTTAATACATTGTGCACTATTTTATGCTGTTTTTATTGTTGTAAGCCGCCCTGAGTCCTTGGGAGAGGGCGGCCTATAAGTTTTATTAAAATAAAATAAAACAACATTTCTATGTACCTGCTGGTACCAGCAGGGGCTGGGAGGCCAGAAGGAGCTCCAAGTTGTGAACCTGATAGGCATTACTTGCTAGTCAAGGAATAACTCTGGGGGTGACAGAGAACCCTGAAGTATCAACAGCAAAATAATTGTTCCCTGCCGTTCTCTGTGTGTTTTATTATGATTCACTGTACAGTCAGCCAGATATTTAGATTGTTTTGAGCCCTTCCCAAGGATCAGGGGTAGCCAGATTTTGTTTGACGGTATTAAAGACATGTTCAGGATCAGGGATGGGTTCCTACCGGTTCCCTGGCTTTGTGGGAGTGCTTCCCGATCGCCTGTCAAAGGCGCGATTGACTTCGAAATCTTCGTGGTGTTCTGCAAGCACTCTGATCCAACAGCTACGCCACATGGCTTCAAAGATTTCGAAGTCAATTGCACGCAACGCGCGTCTGACAGGCAATCGGGAAGCGTGCCCACAAAGGGGGTATCCAGTGAACCGGTAGGAACCCACACCCTGTTCTGGATGTAAGCAGTTCCATGTAAAGCTGCCTTTTGCAACTGATAGTGATTTTGTCAATTGACGAAGGTGGTGTTCCTGATGTTTTGAGATTGCATCTGAGGTGCCTGTTACTGTTGGTATTATTTTTGCTTTCTGTGGCCACAGACATCCTATTTGGAGGTTTTTGTATTCTATGATTTTCTCTAGTTCTTTCTTTTATTCTGCTGACTCCAGATCCTCCCAGAATGTAAGCTGTTCCAAGTAAATCTGCCTTTTGCAATTGATTGATGGTTCTTTTTTATTTTAATATCCTTTTCCTTGATCCTGCTTTTATACGGCATAGTCAATGCAATCCTATTTTCTTCTTACTTGGTCATAATTATCAGAATACTAGTGGTTTTTACGGCTTTAAAATCTCTTCATTTCCTGTCTTAAAATGTCTTATTAACAACTGCAGCCACAACAATCCCTGGTGGAAAAAAAATAACCCTCTGAGAAAAGGCTTAGTTGTATAACAATTTGTCTAAAAAGAAAGAATGTCAAGATGGGGGGGGCAGAAGGGGGAATCTACTATTTTACAGAATATTTATTTTCTGTTACTGAGAGGAAACAAATGATAAGTGTATGGAAAAAGGCTAAGGAGGGGCCAGCCAGATGCCTTCAGGAAGCCTATAAGCTAAGCATGTTCTTGTTTCGGCATCTGGCATTCAATAGCATTTTTTTCATGATCTAGTTGATTTCTACAAAGTAAATTTTGATTCTAATAATTCTTTTCATATCTTTTTCAGGTAAATATGTTTATCAGCCTATGACTCCAGTAGAACAACTTCCAAGTACTGAAATACCTGTTCGGCCTCGAGGAACCATAAACACTATTCAGATAGCTGTCTCCCTCACAGAACACTTTTTGAAGTTTGCACCTGTCTTCCAAGCACCATTACCACCAGACTCCCCACGGTTTTGCACAATTTCAGACCTCTTTATTGACAATTACCGTGTGAAATGCATCAATGGGAAGATGTGTTATGTGCAGAGGCAACCTCCTGCTCTCTCCTATAAGATGAAGCCCCAGGAAGTCCCCACACGCAATGCCTTAATTTTGAGAGAGAATAACACACCAAAAATAGATCATTGCTCATCCCCTTCCAGTTCTGAGGATTCTGGGATCAATGCTGTTGGGGCTCATTACGTAGAGTCATGTGACGAAGACACAGAAGAAGGAGCAGAGCTAAGTTCAGAAGAGGATTATAGTCCAGACAGTAGCTGGGAGCCTGATGAGTGTCCCCTTCTATCACCCTCACAGTGTGAACTAGAAGTAATTGAAACCATAGAAACCACAGTGTGAAATTTGGAGCTGGGAGTTAGCTAGGCATATTAAAATAACACTGGTTTTCTAACATTTATACTGGCATTTTTGACAGGTCCTTTTTTGCAGTGTACTTGATATCCCTCAAGGAACACAGTGACAATATTTAGCCATCTGTGAATTAATTCCTTGATACTCATTCTACCAATGAATGTCCAGGAACCCTGTTGTATAGCTCAAAAGATACCAGAACTGACATCTTTAGTTACAGACTAACCCTCATCATCATGAAGAACAGCTACAATGCAATGGTCAGATTATCTTGTAAATGAATGATTTTCAGACTTTGGTCTCTAGCTACTTTAGCAAAACCTGGATCCCAACATGACACAAACACACACTTTTCCCCAAGAAGGACTCTTCTGTGTTTACAGGCATTTTCTTATTATCAATCAGTCCAATGTTATTATGGTCAGAGACTGCATAACTGTTACTATATTATGTATGGTATTATGTATGGTAGTCTAGAAATTATGAGTATCAGTGGCTTACACACATCCTACAATCTTTTCAGGTAACCTGTGGTCTATACATACCACTAATTAAGAACGCTCTTTGAAAATCATTATCTATTCCGAAATAAGCAATTGGTTGGGAATTTCTCATTTGGAATAAGGATTTAGCCTTTTGTGCATTTGCTGAGTATCAATAGGAGGTTAGCCATACCTTTGATGAGCAGAGCTAAATCCATAAGCAAATATTCTTTATGTGTATTATTTTATGTAGGAGACAAGAAGCCATGGCTCTCCCCACTAGCTCAGAGGTTAGGTACATATTTCTAAATGTCCTGTATACACTCTTTTCCCAGCTACAGAGTAACTCAGGAGATTGCCAGCATAAGCACAATACTTAGCCAATATAACTGAAACTGTTTCTACAATAAGAACATGTCAGAGAGGCTTGAATTAAAATCCTTCAAGGGATACATTATTACACTGCCAACTGACCGTTATATATAATTCCACTGATATATAATCTGACTCTAAATATTTAAATTATTTTCTGTATTAAAACCGAGAACAAGCTGGATTTTATCATAGAAACAAAGCATACGTGAAAGAGCTACTCATCTGAAATAGGTATACAGTGATTGCCGCCTCAAGTTCCCCCGAAAGGGGTGAAGAGAGGCGGGATATAAATCTAATAAATAAATAAATAAATTCCAATTTCGGTGTATATTCTCAGAATGAAAATTAGGATTATTTTTTAGATCAACCTAATATAGCCTGGCTTGGTATTTACCAATAGTAAAACAACAAAACAAAACAGGAAAGGAAAAGGAAAAGAAAAAAGGGGAAAAAAGAAAGGTTAAGCCTTTTGCTCCCAGCTAAGGGCAGCTATAAACGTGTTTAGGAAAATCAGGAAAATTAATCAGGATATGTAACAGTATCTGTTTTAAAGAGATTAACACAGCCTTTTTTGCTATGGATATATTCAATCAATGCACTTCCAAACTGAAGAACAATTGTAAATGGTATATGAACTGACTTAAAAAAGTATTTCAGTATAGAACTAGGGCAATAGAATTTAACAGTTCCATGTATTAATCTGTACATTTGGTGGCTCGGGATTTACATTTAGTACTGGGTCTATTCTATTATCTGTTTAAAAATTATTCACTTGTGCACAGTAGGTTTGAGTGTAGCTAGATGAAAAGAAGATGTTATGATAGTTTTAGCCTCTGACATGCAGCATTTTGATTTAAAGAAACAATCTGGGGGGAAAAACCAGTCGGTTATTTTCTTCTAGCCTTGCTTAATCATTGTTTATGTTATTCAGTATAAAATAGTGAAAAGTGTATAGTGGAAAGAGATCTTTATATCCCTGACGTATTTGTGCCTCCATTTTAAGTTTACACAATATGGTTATCCTGTCAGAAGTGCCCTGCTAATCAGTTTAAGGATTATGGCCCTTTGAGCTGTAAATGTGCATTCCCCCCCCCAATATTTTAAAGTAAGAATTTCAAATACACTTAAATAGTCATGTACCAGTGGATGAAAATGTTTTATCTCCTAACCTTTTTGCATTCACACTTGTGGTACATAACTGAATTTTTTTCCTATAACACTAGGGCATCTATTAATAAATATAGCCTTTTTATAATGGTTTAGGTAACTCACTTTCCATTATAAATTTAGCTAAGAATGGTAACATATAAATATGTACAGTTGTAATTTTCAGTATTAGATTATCTTATGCTGTGTTGTTGAATGCTGCTCTTTATATACAATCTTGACACATAACTAATAACTAATTTTTATACATACACTCAGACATAGGCACTTTTAGAAAATATTTAAATTGCAGTGTATTATGAATGACTATAAAATTAATATGTACTTTAAAATATACAAATATTACCTTAAGAAGTAAAACAAACTATTTATTCTGGTAAGTGATACTAAAATGCATTTCTTGCCCCCCACACACACCCCAAAAAGAAAGAAGAAACACAGCTTTAACTATCATAAGAAGTAAATTCTTAGTAGTTCTGAAAAATTACAGCATTCTTCTAATTTTTAAAGAGAACACTGTTTCACTATAGAGGTGTTATCTTGGGATTCTTAAAGATTTTCTCAGGTGATGTTAAGAATTCTTATGAATTTTATAGAAGAAACTGCATAAAATACAATTATATACTCAAATTATTTGGAACTGGAGATTTAAAATATAGCTTGTCTGGCTGTGTTAGTTTGTGACTGACTAACTTGTGTTTAAAAAAAAAAAGGAAACACTCGGAATTTTGGGAATCCCAGAGAGGACTACAGAGGAATTTGAAATTACATTTGAGAGCAGAAACAGGGCAGGTTTTGAGGGAACATTTTGTTTAGGTTTATTAAACTGAAGAATTGTGATATTGCTACTTTTTTGCAGAGCAGAAGGCACAACGGTCTAATCAGGCTAAGATTAGATGAATGTATTCTGAACTGAGAAATGAGAGCTGGAGAAAACCAGTATAGACTTACCTGAGGCATTTTTGATCAGACTATTAAGGAGCAATAGCTGCACAAATATCAATCTCTTAAAATTACTGTTTCAAAATCTTAAGCACAACAGTCAAAGTTGTCTTGTTCCTGGCTTCTCTGGAGATTTCCTCAGTGGGAGCCATGCAGGATTTGGTTGGCTGATTCAGCACGTAAATACTGTGTCTCAAACTACTCTCAAGAGCACATAATTGTTTCATGTAAACTTCTCACAAAATAATAAATGTGAAGATTGTTTTTGCACAACCATAGAGTAAAGTGGATTTCTTCTCCACAGTTTTGTGGCACTACAAATGTTCATGTCTTAATGTGAAATGGTGTGTTTGATGTTATCTTTCATCATACGTGAATGTGCATTGACATGTAAAGTAAGTTGAATTGGGCACAGCATAGCAACCATCACTTGAGAAACAAGAGTCGTGTAACAGGTTCAGTTACCCCTGTGTTTCATTAATACCACATTCTATAAAGTTATAAAGTCATTCTATAAAGTTTTTGAAAGGAAAAATTTTCATTAGTAATTGTTTGAGTTCTCATGCAGGTAACTCTAGAACCACTTTGCCTTTCTACCAATTGTTATTTACTTCCAACATAGATGAACAAGAATGCATAAAGATTTCTTCTCACCCTGCAGACTTACAGTCTAATAATAAATTTAAAAATCATATACAAAAACCATATATATTTGAGCAGGATCCTATGGAAGGTTTTAATGACAGTTTGAGGAACATTTACATGTTCTAGCAATATTTGCCAGATCTTCTATCAGCTTTATATAAAGTATAGCAATTCAGAAGGATAATGTACACTGAATATGAATGACCTCTTGCAACTGGATGAACAAAATAAAGGCATAAAGTTGATTTTACTTGAAGCTTCTTATAATATAAATAGATGGCTCTACAAACTACATTTTTCGTATATAATCAAAATTCACATCCATGGTCTAAAAGGCCTAAGAGGCCTAAAAGCTTTAAGAAATGTTAAACGTTTCTTTGCTACAATCCCAAAGGATAATAGTTGTAGATTAACAGCCTTCTATTACTACCAATATTTATTTTTATAAAATCTTTCAATGTTCAACTTTTATAGAAGTTTCAATATATCGTATGTTTTAATTTACTTGCCAAATATGGAAAGTCACTAATCGAAAACTGTAATTAATAAAGACCCTTAGAAGCTTGAGAATAGAATCTTTTCTTTCCACTACTCACATTATTTAAAATGAAACAAGACAGATGAGTTCCTTCATTGAATCTTCACTTAAAGATTAATATTAATATTTGCTTTGAAATATATTCCTGATTTTTATTCACCAAATAGTTTTTTGTTTAATTCAGCTTGTATACTGCCCAACTCTCATCAAATCTGGGAGCTCTGGAGATGTAAAGCTGAAAGAATATCTTTTTCATGAACGCTTTGCAAGATTTTGTTTTTTTAGGGATATTAACAAATCACTTAACCTATTTAAAAACTGTTTTGAGAACAGCAAGACAAAATGTAAGAAACTGGGCCACAAACATTAAATGGCAACACAATTTCTGAATCACATCTTCAATATAGAACTCAGATTACTCTTCATATAAAATCAAAATTATTATGGTGACTGAGTATGCTGTAGAATAATATACTAGTACATAGCACAGAACTGAAACTGCAAATGACCTCAAAGCTTATTGCATGGAAGATCAGTGTGAATTATAGATGGAGAGATATCCACATCCCATTGTGAGAGGTACATATAAAATAAAAGGAACTAGTAATATATTAATATATTCACAACTATTTTCTGTTGGATCACAAACTTTTGTTTAATATAAACGTTGTGTAGAAGCTTCTTGGGAAACCTTAAGGCAGAACATGAGCATATTAATTCTCACTGTTGTTTCTCACCACCTTAAATATTAGAAATATACTGTTTCTGATCTCAGAGAAAACATATGCCCATCAAGTAGCACTGATAACTCTATTCTGTTAATTATTATGACTAATCATCTACTTTAATAGCCATCACCATATCTCGTGGCAGAAAATTCCAAAATTAAACTATATGATTAAGGGTTTCCTTTCGTGTCTTCTGAATATTTTATCATTCTACTCATTAAGAATGTTAAGTGGAAAAAGGGGGAAAGTAACAGGTTTTAAGTGTCTTCAGATATCTTTCTTTTATATAAGCTAATTATGTAACTAAAGCAGCCACCTCTCTTTGCAATGGTTATTAAGCAAATCAGTGTTGTTGAGTGAATCATGTGATCATTAAGCAAACTCAATAGAACTTTCTTTGTTGATCTTTTTGTCGTCAATGGCAATCAAGGACCCCAGGGCTTTGCAGTCATTATAAATAAGTGTCTGTGGCCAAGCACCCAAATTTTGATCACTGCAAATGTGCAGATGCTGCAACGTGCAAGTAAGTGTAAAGATCAGTTGCAGGTTGTTTTTTTCAGTGCCATTGTACTTTCAAATGATCGCTAAATGAATGGTTGTAAGTCAAGGACTTTCTGTATTCTGAATTCTCTCTCTTAAACTGATTGCAAAGCAAAGTCTATGTAACTTCTGAATGATATAGCTTGATCATTGCATTCCTCAGTGGATTATTTCATCCACACAGGCATCGAGGAATTCTTGATTAGATGGTAATCTTTGCCTATTTCAGGAGCAACGTGAATCCAAAAGACTTATTTGCACAGTTACTGAAGGACTTAACTATGTTTATGGTAAATAATTCATACAACATTGTGCACATAAACCAAATAAAAAAGAGTAAGAAATAGGAAAACACTCATTCCAATAATTCTAAAATCGTTAGTATTTTTGGGTCTGGATGTTAAAAATGTGTTTCCTTAGAATACTGAGAGTACAAAATAATTTTGCAATGTTAACTCATTGTTCTTTCCTTTATGGAACAAGCTACAGACAGATAGTTCTTTTAGCAGGAATATAGTTCTACTTATAATTCATTTAGTGACCATTCAAAGTTACAATGGCACTGAAAAAAGTGAGCTATGACCGTTTTTCACACTTACAAACATGGCAGCATCCCCTCAGTCACATGATCAAAATTCAGATGCTTGGTAACTGGTTCATGTTTTTTTCCCCATAATTTTTTTTATTATTTTTCTTTTTAACACATTGTCTCATTGCGCAAACAAAGTGTTTCCGGGCATCACTTACATCCATCCAATTCATCATTATTCACATCCCTGCTTCTTATTTTAATCTTTTAACAATCAAAATCAAGATACTTCATATTATATATTACCATCATTCAATACAATCTTTTCTGTTTATCTTAACACAAATTAGCCATTGCTCATTAATAATTTTTTCCCCTAATATCTATCATTAACAACACTCTCTAATCATCTTAATTTTATAATTATTCCAATCTATATTTCTCTCTATATATATATCTCAATCTTATCCATATCGTCTTAATTCTTAAATCCAGGGTATTTTCAGTATATTCTCATAAAACATCGTATATTCTGTTAATACATTTTCAATTCTTTCATTCAATTTTCCCATTTTACAATTCATTCGTTTTTTTTAATTATCATAAACAAATAACCAAGTTCATTTTCAACTTTAACAAATTCTTATTTTTCTCTTAAACATAATCATCTTATATTCTATTCATACATTTTCAATTCCTTTGTTCAATTTCTCATACTCATTATATTATTGAAATGTAATATTATATAAAATCTTTCTCTAAAACAGATTAATTCCATTCTTATCCAATAATTGTTAATAATTATTATTTTCTATTTTCTATCACATTACCTAAAATCAAATCTCTAATAGACTTTAAATTGTTCTAAATTATTTCTATCTGTATCCCCATCTTGTATATCCTCTTATATTCTTAATTCAATACTTCCTCAATTCATTCAACTCTTCTATATCATCTTATATTCTTAATACAATATTCTTGGTTCATTAGTTCAATATATACTCAAGTCATTACATTCATTACAAAAAAAAGAGAACACCTAAAGAAAAAATTAACTAAGTTTTATTTTAAACCTTCTATAAATATTGATATATCATATCCCTCCATAACATATTTTAGTAATTTATGATGCAACCATATAAGACCATAGTCAAAAAGGAAAACCTCTTGTCAGCCATCATTTCTCTTACTTTTCTGAGCGATCAATAACCGTGTTTTAACTTTTTGCATTTTCCTCTCATCATAATCTCCCCAGTATTGTTGCATTTATTTGGGTGGCTTACAACATGGATAGCAATAGCACTCAGATTTTATATACTGCTTAGCAGAGCTTTACAACACTCCCCCCAAGCAGTTACAGAGTCAGCTTATTGCCCCCAACAATCTGGGTCCCCATTTCACTGACCTTAGAAAGGATGGAAGCCTGAGTCAACCTTGAGCCTGCGGATTCCATCTGATAACCTGCTGAACTAGTCAGCAGAGACTGCAGTGCTGCATTGTGCCACTGAGGCTTTCTTCTCTGAGTTAATAAATCCTCTCTCCCTTTTTGTGCACCCGCTGCTTGCTGTCCTGGGTGTTCCGTTTGCACTGAGTCCATCCAGTCCTCCCCTTCTGATGTCATCTCCACCTTATTATGTGCGATCCAGCCTCTATATTTTATGACCAAAATGCTATTTTTCATTTTCACCTCCTTCTTCATAATAAGTTATTCTGAATATTTTTTTTGCTGTGTCACATCTCCTAATTGCAGTGCTGAGCCATCTGCCTGTTCCTTCCCTTCTGCTTGCAGTCCCACTTCTTGATCACACCCCATTTTTTCGGTGTTATTTGGCTCATTTAAAATATTATTTCCCTTATCATCTGATTTCATCTATTAGGTCAAGCATTTCTCAAAGGTAAAAGGACACTTTTGAAAGGTTAGAAGATATCTGATCAAATAACTCATCTGTTTTCACCCTCATTTTAAAATCATGTCTCAGATTCAGTCTATTGAATGCTCTTTTCCTTCCGCTATTTAACGCCTCATATTGTTCTCTTTGTCTCTTTAAGATAGTTGACCACTTTTATAAGGGCTTTAGAGTCATTTGGAGTTGTTTGTTTTTTGGTGCAATTTCCAATATTGAAATAAATCTTCTTACCTATCAATCAGCTCTGTTCGCTTCTCACTCACTCCTGTGTACTCTTTGTTCCGGTTGATTCCAACTTTGGGGCAGCCATTTTAGTGACCTCCACTTAGTCCCGTCTTTGGCATAGGGGATTTCCTGGTCCTGGAGGAGAAATGCAGTTCTCCTCAACCTACCAGAGGGTTTTCCTCTGCCCAACGCCCCCATGAGGGGGCTCTGGCTCTGTACGGAACCCTCCAACCAGCAAGCCTAGACCGGGGGCGCAGTGGTTGCGAGCCCTGAGTGTGCAGTATTGCAGAAAGTTCAACCAGAAGTCGGCAACTGGTTCATGTTTGTGATGGTTGCAATGTCCCAGGGTCAGGTGATCCCATTTTTGTGACCTTCAGTTGAGCAAAGTCAATGGAGAAGCCAGATTCATTTAACAATCATGTTACTAACTTAACAACCACAATGATTCACTTAACAACTGTGGCAAGGAAAGTCATAAAATGGGGCAAACTTGCTTAACAAATGTTTCACTTAGCCTCATAAATTTTGGGGTCAATTGTGGTCCTAACTCAATACTACCTGTATTGGCAGAGTAATTAGTACATATATTTATAATTTTTGTTAGCCTCTAATTGTAGAAGGCAGGTAATATGGAAGTGGACAGTAAGAGATATGAAACTTTTGGTCACTTATAGAAAAATAAGAACAAATATGAGATAATGACTTTCTGACAAAATAATAAATTCAGCCATGAAATAGTCTAGTATAAATGTAAATAATTAATTCTGTTTTTTATATGACTTTTAATTTATACTTGCTCCTGTCTATACATATGGAAATTGGAAATCTCTTGAACAAATAAAGTAAAGTTGTCAAATGGTAAGTAATGGAAAGAAAAAAGGTTGTTAAATATTAAATATATTAAAAATATATTCCTGTTCCAGATTGTTCATTTTTTTCTGTGGCAAAAATAAGGAGGAGAAACAACATTGTAATCCTTTAGTGAATTCATAAAGATAAATGGCTAAGGTTCAGCACACTGGCAATATACTGTATAATGGAAGAAGGTATCTTTTCCATGCAACTTGGCAGCAAGAGAGCTTCCATCATAAATGAGTAATATGCGGATTTCTTTTGGTACACTGGAAACAGTAAGCTCTCCGTGGAAAAGCTGGCACTCATGAAAGCACTCAGAACATACACAAATTGACATCAAATATCTAGTTGGCTGAATGGTATTTTCTAATGTGTTTCATTAACAGATTTTCTCATTTATGATGTTAGTATGTTAAATTTCCAAGGAATAGCATCTGTCACAGCAACATTTCTTGTGTTGCAACTGGAGAAGCTAACAGTTTTTCAGAAGCAACTTAAATACATTAGAGAAAGCAATCTCATAAACGTTCTGCCGCTTCTGCCTTGCACTGTAGCCTTTATAACCAATAATAAATGTAAAGTTCCATTCTTCACTCTGAATTTAAATGAAAAAACTATAGGCTTCGTAGAGCAGTTTATAGTTTTCAGGAAAACCCATTGGACATGAGGACTAGAATGTTTGACACTGATATTCTGCTTTGTTAAGGATCGAAACAGGTAGTTCTCACAAAGATTGCATTATTGCAGTTATTTATAAAATACATACTGCTACCTTTTCCTTTGGATCCACCAGGAAACACTGGAAGTATTTCCCCCCAACAATGCTTGATACCCAAGGATTAGTCTTCTAGAAGAGGAGGAGGATTGAGGTGAAGCTGAAAAGTCTCATTTTGGAAGACACTATTTAGGGCAGAATCCCCTTGAGAGACTTGAACAAAACCATGTTTTTCACCACCATGATCTCGAGATAATTCGGTCAAAAGTGCCAACTACAAAATCAAAGAAATATATTTTTCTTACCAAATGTGTTTTTAAACATTCTTAGCTATATCACAATAAACATGCATGTAAATTACACATATGTAGGAAAACAATCCTAGTAGAAATCAGATGTGAACTGGTAGAAAAGACAAAAAATAGCTTTGTGACTATATATATTACGATATATTACATTGGTTATAATAAGAATAATTTTATTTGTGGTGGCAGACCAAAGTACAAAAGAGTTAAGAAACATGGGGAAAGTAAAATCATGGACAGCTGGCCACCAGAAGCCTTGGCTGAGGGGGATTACAGTGTTCTCCTCTGATAGTTATGGCTTAAAAAAAATTAGAAACCTGAGAGGTGATGTATGAGGAGCCATCCCCTAGACAGCCTGAGACCAAATTGCTAGCATTGGGTCCAGAGGGGTCTATTTCAAGTAGAGATAGTAATTTAATTCTGCCCACATTATACATAGGGCAGTGTAGAAGGACGTGCTCAACAGACTCAACCTCAACTCTGTCGCAGGGGCATAGCCGCTCGCCAATCGGCAGCCTCTTGAATCGCCCCTCCAGTAGTGCTGAGGGCAGGACGTTGAAACGAGCTAGGGAGAAGACTCTTCTATACTTGGGGATGGTTAGAGTGTAAAAGTATGAGGGCGTTCTCAGTCCATAGTTAATGAATTGGCTGAAGATCAAAGGGGAGCAGGTTTTGTTAGCCCTGGTTCTTAGATATTGCAAATCTATGTCCATGATTAATAATTTGCTATTATGCCATTTCAGGATGATTGTTCTGAAAACAACAGAATGGTTAAAGAATAAACATGTAAATACTGTATATACTTCAGGAAAGTATGAACCATTTCTGAAGGAAACTTCAGACATTCTACCAATGCAGAACAATGGAATGTTCTATTTAAAATATTATTGTGCATCAAAAGGAATGGAAGATTTTATCCATAAAGGTAGTTTATCTTGGGCTGTTTAGCTTGAAAAAAAAAACAGTTAAATGAATTATGGTAGAGCTGAAAAAAAATCAAGCAATGTTTAAAGAAAATAAAGACAGAGAAATGTTTCATCTGCTCTGACAGAGCTTCTGTGTACGCTTCAATGGCAGTTACTCCTGCAAATAAGCAGGACAAAGCAATTACCCTTACTGCATTTCCTGCTTATGGGCATCAAATAAACATTTTGTTGGTCACAATAAGATTTAGTACCTGATAGGACATTGATTTCTTTCAGTATGTTTTTAATGCCCATGCCCTGTTTATTTTCCATCCAAGACAAACAATAATCTTTATGATAGCAATAGCAATAGCACTTAGACTTATATACCACTTCATGGTGTTTTACAGTCCTCTCTAAGTGTCAGCATATTGCCCCCAACAATCTAGGTCCTCATTTTACCGACCTCGGAAAGATGGAATGTTGAGTCAACCTTGAGCCATTTAGAATCAAACTTCTTATATGAGCAGTGAGTTAGCCTGCAGTACTGTATTCAAACCACTGCGCAACCATGCTCTGATATTTCAGATATATAGTGTCTGAAAGCTTGTCAGAGTTTGATCCAGTTTGTAGTAAAAGGAAAATACAAAATTGCATTACCCTTGATGTTCCACGATATAGACGACAGAGCTGGTCAAAAGCTTGAGCTTGCTGAGGATCCAACAGACACTCTGAACTAGTCTAAAAAAATAAACATCATCAACTTAAATAACAGAGTAGAAAGAGACATTTGCACTTCTGAGCCCAACATCTGCTAAATGCAAGAATCCAAATTAAAGTATGTCACAATATCCAAACCTTGCTTGAATCCATCCATTGTCAAATTGCTCTTAATGTTAAGAAGTTTTACTTTCTAATATTCAACTGGAAACATTTCTACAACTTTTATGTGTTTTTTGTGTTATACCTTTTGGAATAATGAGAAACACCAAGTTCACATGGGTAGACCAAAAAATTTAACAAAAAACTGGCATACTTTTGTAACCAAATTCAAAAAATATGACAGGGGTCCTCAAACTACGGCCAGCGGGCTGGATACAGCCCGGCAAAGTCATTGATCCGGCCCGCAGAGGACTGTGAGGCTGCCCCGCCCACATCACCCCACCTACCAGCTGGCTCCCACCTGCGTTCTGGAGGCCAAAAACATGAGGTATGGAGGATTCAGGAGGCAAAAAAATGGCCCATTTTTGCTTTTTTGGCCATTTTTTTGCCCTGTGAACTCACTCCCCCCACCCCTAGAAGCATTTTACAGCCCCAAACAGGTCGTATTTTGGCCAAAAATGCTTCATTTTCACCAGGGTTTTATCTCTGGGGGCGGGGGGAGTGAACAGCAGGATATCCAGATGCCCCAGAAGGCAAAAAAAAAAAAAAAAGAATGAAAGCAGGGCATTTTTGGCTAAAAATAGCCCATTTTCGCCATTTCTTTTTCCTCCTAGGGCATCTGTATGCCCTGGTGTTCTTGCCCCCCGCCTCCAGAGGCAAAAAACTAGGTGAAAATGGGGCACTTTGGGCCAAAAACAAGCCATTTCTGGCCCATAGAATGCTTCTGGGGGTGGGTGGAGTGAACAGCAGCATATCCAGATGCCACATTAGGCAAAAAAAAAAGAGCAAAATTGGGTGTTTTTGGCTAAAAATGCCCCATTTTCACCCATTTTTTCCCTCTTGGGGCATCTGTATGCCCTGCTGTTCACTCTCCATGCCCCCAGGGGCAAAAACTGAGCAAAAATAGGGCATTTTTTGCCAAAGTACGGCCCCTTTTGGGGCTGAAGAATGCTTGGGGGGGAATGAAAAGCAAGGCATGCATGTGCCCCAGGACCCCAAAAACGGGTCCGTTTTTCAGCTCCCCCACCTCCAGAAGATAGACAGAAAGAGAGAGAGAGGGGCACAATGGGAGAGAGAAAGAGAGAGAGAGAGAAAGAGAGAGAAAGAGAGAGAGAGTGAGAGATAGGAAGAGAGTGATAGACAGAGACAGAGAGAGATAGACAGAGAAAGAAAGAGAAAGGGAGAGATAAACAGAGCCAGATAGAGACAGAGATAGACAGAAAGAGAAAGAGTGATTGACAGAGAAAGAGACAGACAGAAAGAGAGATAGACAGAAAAAGAGTGATAGAGGGAAAGACAGAGATAGACAGAGATAGACGGGAAGAGAGATAGACAGAGAGAGACAGGAAGAGAGAAAGATAGACAGAGAGAGAGAGACAGAAAAGAAAGTGTGTGAGAGAGATAGAGAGACAGATAGACAGAAAGAGAGTTATAGAGAAAAAGAGAGACAGATAGAGGTAGAGGAAGAAAGAGAGAAAAAGGGAGAGATAGACAGAGAGATAGACAGATAGAAAGAGAGAGAGAGAGAGAGAGACAAGAGCCATGGAGAGGCTTGTTGATTCCCAGCTCCTTTCCAGCTCCTTGGGGCTGAGAAGAATTTCCTGAATAGGACCACTAGACCCCTAAACAACTGAAAAAATGATCTAGTAAAAAAAAAGTCAACCAAAAGAGCAACATGCAAACAAAAGCAAATAAAAC
>JANHGC010004344.1:204178-219769 GCA_027560395.1 Boaedon fuliginosus | reverse complement strand
TTAATTGTTGTGAGCCGCCTCGAGTTCCCTTTGACTGGGGAAATGAGGCGGGGTATAAATCAAAATAAATAAATAAATAAAATAAACTGTTGATTAAAAGAATAATATAATTGAAAGCATCCATAAAAAGTGGCTTGAAACATACTTAAAAAGGCATAGATTGATTTATTGACCAGTGGCTTCAAACATACTTAAAAAGGCATACACTGATTTATTGACCAGGTCTAAAACATGCTCTCTTAGTCAATTGTCACCTTCAAGTGACACGATGGTATAAGGAGATAAATGGGATTAATATTTTGAGTTTTTTAAGGTGTATAAAAACTGGGAACAGGAATGGAAGACAAAACATCTCATTTCTACCCTTAACTCCCCAAAATGGTGAACATGCCTCCAGGCACCCTCTAACTTCTTATTCTTAATTCTCAGGAAAAAAAAAACCATGTCATTTTACTGCCAATGTTGGTGGCACAATCCTGGTGTGCCGTATTTGGTTTTTAATGTAAAATTTAAGCAACCTAAGTTTATATTTTGGAGTTGATATAATGGATATATATAGTTTTTTCCTTAATTATTAAAGGTTTTAGTTATCTAATTTTTCAAAGCATAAATAGTATCTAGTCAGCATAAATATCATTGTACTCAATAATACATTTGTGTTTTAAAATAATACTATTTGCATCTTATAATAATACAATGATTTTTTTAAAAAAGTCCTGGATTTATCAGCGTGGTTGTAAAGGAGTAAAACAATTTAGAAAAGGTACACAGAAACTTACAATTCAGCTTTTTCTGCCATTTGAATGAGTCTGTTTTCTTCAAACTGCACTATACCTCCAGCCTGAAGCAATTCTAAAAGAACCTATTAGCACAATATATAAATATTGTGTTAAAATCCTTCAGAGACCCCACATTATTTATCCTTTGCAATAAAGGATTATGTCTACATATGAAACAAGAATCAGACATCAAGGAGCAAATTATGTTCTTCCAAGCTTTGCTTGTTCATTGCAATGTACATATTTACATAAGTAGAGACCTTCTTTCTGACAGGAAATTTAATTTTGGAATTTCTCAGTTACTGCCTGAGGACAACATATAATTTCCCCATCAAGGTATGTATCTTGATCAAGGCTGAAATCAAGGAGAAGCTATAATTTTGTGGTAGTTGATTAAACATTCCGTACTTATACACTCTCACAATCTCATTTCCATGCTTTAGCCCTCTAGTATCTTACACTTGCATGTCTCCCCTATTAGTTCCTGAACTTCAACTGAATAATCAAATCTAGAAAAAGAGTAATCGAGCGCAAATTCACTACTGTTCTGATATAATCCAGCACTATCTCCACTATTTATTTATTTATTATTTATTTATTTATTTACTTGTTTGTTTGTTTATTTATTTTTATGCCCCACCTCTCTTCCCCAGTCAAGGGGAACTCGAGGCGGCTAACAAAAATAAAATACAATGGTGTACAATAAAAACAGTCTAATCCATTCAACAATCATCCAAGGGGAAGGGTTCATTAATTCCAGGCCTTCCGCCAGAGCCAGGTCTTAGTGGCTTTATGAAAGGCCAATAGAGTGGGAATGGTCCTGATCTCTACTGGGAGTTGGTTCCAGAGGGTCGGCACCGCCACAGAGAAGGCCTTAGCACGGGGACCGTGCCAACATTGTTTGGCTGACGGGACCCTTAGTAGGCCCTCTCTGTGGGACCTAACTGGGCGCTGGGAGGCATACGGTGGCAGAAGGCGGTCTTGAAGGTACCCCACTCCTAAGCCATGAAGGGCTTTAAAAATTGTTACTAGCACCTTTAATTGCACCTGGAAGACCACCGGCAGCCAATACAGCTCGCGGAGGATCGGTGTTATACGAGTGCACCCTTGATCACTCGCGCGGCTGCATTCTGCACCAGTTGAAGTCTCCGAGTGCTCTTCAGGGGCAGCCCCATTTAGAGCACATTACAGTAGTCTAAATGTGAGGTGATGAGGGCATGAGTAACCGTGAGAAGAGCTTCCCGGTCCAGGAAAGGGCGCAACTGGTGCAGCAGACGAACCTATGCATAGGTTCCCTGGCCACAGCTGAAAGATGAGGATCCAATTGTAGCTGTGGATCCAGGAGGACCCCCAAGTTGCACACCCATTCTGCGGGAAGTAATTTATCTCCCCCCAGCATAAGAGATGGACAATCAACTGGACCATGAGGGGGCAATACCCACAGCCACTCGGTCTTGTCAGGATTGAATCTGAGCCTATTGGTCCCCATCCAGATCTTCACATCCTCCAGGCACCGGGACATCACCTCGGCAACATCACTAATTCGATCAGGGGCAGAAATATACAACTGGGTACCATCAGCATACTGATGATACTCTACCCCATGTCGTCGGATGATCTCACCCAGCGGTTTCATGTATATTTTAAAAAGGAGAGGGAAAGGATAGAGCCCTGGGGAACCCTGCCAGGCAGGGCCCTTGGTCTCGATCTCTGTCCCCCTTCCAACACTGACTGGGTACGACCCAAGAGGTAGGAGGAGAACCACTGCAAAACAGTGCCCTCCACTCCCAGCCCCCTAAGTCTAGAGGGGATTTGGAAAAACTGAAGTGCAAAATTATATTATATACATAGAAATATACACTTCTTGATAAAGTAACCTACTTCCTCCATCACTCTCTAAGTATTAATTATGACAGTGGCAACCAAACTATGTAAATTATATCAAAATATAACACCAGACTGTTATTCTGGGCTATATATGATCATACTGAATCTCTGTAGTTTTGATGTGAAGAATTGAACTGCTACAATTTATGTGACTCTGAAAACTATTAATATGCCTTGACTAAATATATAAGCTCTTAGCAGTTTTCTAGAAGCTGATTGTTTCTCAGTGTGGAGTTCTAGTTTAAGCATTTCTGCTCTATAGTATGGTCATTTTTAGTAATGATCTTTCTTCCTTAGCCATGAATCATTTTCACAGCATGAATAATATTATCCTAACAATTCATACCTGCTGTCTTTCAGAATGTCGTGAATCATCATCAGGACTGCAGAGAAATTCAAGGACCTGAGCAAAAATAAATGTTATTATATACATATTTCTGCTCCATTTCTCAAGAACAGTACTGTATCACATTTTACAAATTTATCTACTGTAACACTTCCCACTAAAGAAAAGGACATAGAAATCATGACATTTGGGAATATGAGCCCAGCTTCTAAAATACCTTAATGCTGTGAAATGCAAATGCAACATCAAAAACCCAATACAACACATGTTTACTCTTTTTAAGCATTTTCTGCTGGTAGTTTCCCAAATACCCTTTCTAAAATCATTGCATTCAAATCTTCATAAATTATCTCAAACTTTCTGAAGTAGTAGATAGAATAATTACAAACTAGATGGCATCACACTCATGCAATCATTTTATAATTCAACATAAGACTTTGCCCATTTTAGAATAAAAATTCCATCCAATTATGGTTCTTCATATTACCTGGTCAAATAGCATCCTATTGACAAACAATGTGTTGTTTGGCTTAGCAAGCTGTTGAGCAAGGAAAGTAAAAAGGCATCCAACTTGTGATGGGGTAAAATCAGAGTTCTCCACCATAACCTAGAAGCGAGAAAAATAGATACATTTATTAATCATAACAATTTAGGTTAGCACATACCTTCTGCTGAAATGAAAAGAACATCAAAACCCAACACTGTACTTAATAAAGTGGTACAAAAATAATTTACATTTTTCATAACTTAATTACTGTAGACGTGTCTTCCAAGACACACCAAGTCAAAAATTTTAAAGGGAAATTTTAATTCATGCAAGGTTTCTGAGAAAATGTTCCCCAAGCTTATCAACTATAGGCAGATATAGCTGCATCACTAAGGAAGCAGTGTTTTTCTATCTTCTAGGTCACAGTGACATTGTTCTGAACTTATCAGTGGGGTAACACTGGGCATTGCTTGAATGATCTATGAAACAATTCAACCACCATAAATAACTGGAATGGGTAGAGGCAAGCAGGAGATGGAAATGAATAATAGGGGTGAAAATCTCATCTTTTCTCACTAAGGAGCAACAAAACATTTTATCTTATGGAACACAACATTTTCTCAATTCTTACAACAAATCAAAATTTATACCTCATGTTTCTGATACCTATTCCTTTATTATGCAAAATATATTTTGAAATTATAATGTAAATAATTTTAAAATATATTCTGCATAATACTTATATAAGTAATAATGTTTATAAAATGTAAATAATATCAAAATATACTCTGCATAATAAAATAATAGGAATAAAGGAATAGTAATAATAATAATTATAAATATATAATGTAGAATTTAATAACATATTTCATGAAAACCACAATACATCTTTTATGTTTTGTATATTTTAATTTATAATTGATGACAGATTGGCCATATAGACATAATTATGTGGAATGGTCATACATTTATCATCCATACTCGAAGACACAGATATTATGGTCAACTTGCATTCTACATAGTAACTAGCATGTTATGGCAAAAACAATACAGTATATATAGATATTAAATAGTTATATCTTGGAAAGTGTATGAATTTGGGGTAAAATGGGATTTGGGGTAACATAAACATAAAGGGGACAAAAAGAGACGGACATGTGGCCTGATCACCCGCCCCAACATGAGGTCCTCTTCAAAAGCTAAGTGTGCGATAGGTGATGCTATGTAGGGGGTAGGTCCTAGGCAAATGGGGTCTCAGATGGGATAACAGGAAAGACAAGTGGCGGGGGGGCATTGCAGCATTGCTATGGGCAGTTGTAAGAGGAAATGACTGCAGAGGAGCTGCAGCAGCCATTACTTTAAAAACCAGGTCGTAAGTAGCCTTTGGCGGGGGGTGTCTATCATAACCTACACTTGGCATTAACTGGCTGATCATATCTCAAGAAAAATCTATAGAGGTGTAAAATATTTTGACTCAAATTATGTAAACATTGCATTGCATCACATCTTGTATATCCATTCTCATTGTACTTGATATCAGCTCCTTAAAAGGATTTCACCTTTTCCTGGATTGTGCAAATTCTGAAAAATTATATTTATTAAAATTATATCCCATCTATCATTCCAGAACTTAAGGTGACATATATAGCTCTTCGTCTCCCAATTATTTCTATAGCTTACCTATAATTGATACCATGATATGAATTTGAAATGAAGCAGAAAAAGGCATGGCTCTTTTAAGAGATGCCAGTTGTAATAGAAAGGATCAACAAGATCAGAGGCACCTGATCCAAATATTGTGCATTTATAAGAATAAGGTATTAGTGAATGTAGTTTGTTCATTTTCATCAATCAAAACAATAATTTAATGAAAAGAAATAATGAGGTAACAATGAATAAATAAGGCGTAGAAAATGTTTTTCATTTTAGTACTTAAAAGTAAATATTTTACACATATTTTACTATATTTACCACTAAAACAAAGAAAAATTACCTTGAGTAATATGTCCACAATTCTCTGTTGATATTCCACAGCTTGCTTGTCATTCTTAAAATCTTCAAATGTCTTTATCAGAAAATAATATTGGAGGAAGAAAGCAAAACTTCACATGCAATATTTTTTATATATTCCAGCATTCAAAATAAAAACTTGTCTTGAGAAGTTACAATATACTGTTTATAAGTTTTATGAAGAAGCTACAATTATGTTTGAATCAAGGTAATAATGGATGGTCTCTAATTAAGAAAGAACCCATAAGCCAAGCTGAAATTATCTCAGAAACTATTCAACATTGGAAACTATTAACAGCAATGATTAACTCTAGTTTTCTCATTTCTCTATTCAATTCAAAGGGTTGCATACAATGTTATACTAGTCACGGCATATTGTTCAAAACTATTATTATTATTTATTTATTATTTATTGGATTTATACCCCGCCTCTCTTCACCCGAAAGGGGAACTCGAGGCGGCAACAAACACTATAAAATACAGTCCTATACATCGAAGTATTATAAAACCAATCATACACCCAATCACACTAATAAAACGTCTCCAGGGGGGAGGTATAGGGAGTCAGGCCCACGCTTGTCGGCAAAGCTCTTCATGAAGAACAATGGGATCCCTTGTATAGGTGAGCTTGTCCCCAAGGCAAATATCAAAGACAATATTTACATATTTTCAGAACTTTTACTGAGGTTGGAAAAGACCGCACATCTGGGGGGGGGCACTAATTAAGAAACAATGTAACTATTATTGTATCTTCCCCCTTCCTTGGGGGGGCAGGGAGAGACAAAGCAAGTTACAGTTGTAAGCAAGGGAGAATAGGACCCATCCCATTGTGCCTCATGCAATGCTACTCATTAAAACTCTGCTTCAGACTTCCTTATCTTGTCCCAATTAAGGACCCATATACATTTTCAAGCAGTAATATTGTCTATTGGCCTGTAGGTTACTTGCAGGTAAGGGATAATACTGACCAGAGGAGAGGAAATCAAACATAAAATGTGCATTCATGAATGAATTTAGAATATTAACATGAAAGAACAAAAAAAAAATCCTTCTGTTCCATCCCTTCAACTGCTTAGAGATTCTAATGATTAAGCCTTCATCATATATCACCAATTCTTCTTGAATATCAAAAAGAGTAATTAAAAGGACATGACTGTTTCTTTGTTGTTCTTGGATATAGTGATAGCTTAAGGGGACCAACTGCATTCTATTATCTGTTAAAATCAATCTCTCCAGCCCTCCAGGTATGATAAAGATGCAAGTCCCAGAATTTTGGTGATGCTGTTTAAATGTGTCCTTCAACATACTATCCAGAGTGGAAAATATCCAGATTGGAAAAGGTACATTGTTAGGAACCATGTTGGCGCAGCGGTTAGATTGAAATATATTCAAACTAATTCTGCTGACTGCTAGGAATTTGATTGCTTCAATTCTCACTGGCCCAAGGTTGACTCAACTTTCCATCCTTTTGAGGTTGGTAAAATGAGGACCCAGATTGTTGGGGGAAATATGCCAACTCCGTAAACTACTTAGAGAGGACTGTAAAGCACTGTGAAGTAGTATATAAGTGCTATTGCTAGTGCTATAATATTTTTTCTTAATTCAAGCAAGGGATAAAGTAATTCATAACACTGGTAAAATGGTCACCAATATAATAGAACCAATATAACAATGGCAATCTGTGAAGACACATATTTAACACATTACTATTTGAACAATATTTCTACTAAAATATAAATGAACTACATGCATTCAATATAGGTAAACTGTTTAAGTGGAATAAAATACATGTTTTTATAATGGTTTTCAATACTACAGTATAAGAAACTAATGTGACTATAATTCAGGTATAAGCTGAAAAGCTTTTTATTAAAATCCACATCTGAGGCTTATGCTGTTATTACTCTATTAGTAATGTCCATTGGTTATTTTTAAGATAATAACTTTTAATACTATAATTAATTTATTTTGAGAATTGTACACTGCCTGGAGATGCTTTCTATGATAGATGTCATAAAAACATTTAAAATTAAATGAATTTAAATCAATCAATCAATCAATCACTGATTCCTAAAGGAAGAAATAATTATAATTATCTTTTCCCAACTCAGTACTCTACAGACATGTTGCATTTCTATTCCTAGAATCCGTAGCCATGTGCAACTAGGCAGATAAAAGTACACATCTTGATAGCCTTTACAACCCACGAAAAAGGTTACTTAAAAGTCAAGATATCTTGCTAAGTGGGCCCAGCAATGTACTTGTGGGAAAAGAGAATTCTAATGAATTATTTGTGCATCCTACGTAAGTGTCCTTGTTATATTTAGGGCAGATTGCTTCTATTCTCCTTAAACCACACCTATTCCATTCTACTCAGTGAAGTTCTAGTTAGGTTGTGTAGCATTTTTGGGAGACAGGACGATTGTGAGAAGGAGTGAGAACAGTGATGAGGAACTTCTGCAAGTCAACTCTATATATCTAATCTGGATCCAACACAAATGTTTAAGACAAAGGGGGACTGTGCTACAACAAACCATCCATTCTCATTTATATTTTCCCCAAAATACTACAAATCACTAAAGAGGCATAATTTCTCACTATTTTCAGAAGGAACAATAAAAATAGGTCCACAAGGCATTAAAGTCTCCACTTCACACAAACTTTGTATGAACTGACTCTAAAAATTAACCATATATCATTTGGACAACACTATTATACTATGCCCACCTCAGTCTTAAAAAGTAATAATTGCTCTTTAGTTGCCAAAACATTATCCACCATTGATAATTTACTCTTTATAATGAGTATTTCCATATAATTAGTGTTTCCATTTACCAGTGCAAGAACGTTAAGGAACTCTCGTGTATCAAAGTGCAACAGTGTACGAACATAGGGATACACTTCTTCATCTGTAGGGGCCTCAGCTGAATGCAGACGAATGAGGAATTCAAAGACCTGCAATGTAAAATAAATATAGATTTTGCTCAATATAAATTCCAGAATTAATACTTCCAAGTATATCAGTTCCAGGAATTTTTCTCAGGAATTTTCCACCTTTAGAAATTTAAAACAAAAGAATAGTCAAGATGTTTTATGATTACTTGCATTAGTATTCCCAATCACTAGTACTTAAATGCTTCCTATTTGAAAGATTATTACTACTGACTTCCTAAACAACAAATTCTGATAAAACGCATAACTGCATTTTCCTTTCAGTTTATTTCTCCGGATTAACTACATGAATTACTTCATTGGGATAAACAAGAAATTAAAATAAATCATTGCTAGCAGGATTTAAATCAGAAAGAAAAGAAGTTTTGAAATGCAGGTCAAATATTACAAAAAGAAAATGTCAAGCCTGTAAGAAAAGTTCAACATCATACTTACATTAATTTACTTTTGATGCTCCACTTGTATTTGATCTAACTTTCACAGCTTGAGACTCATGCTGTGATAGATCTCCAAAAAGAATATTCCAAGACTCTACTTGATCTACTACTACTCTACGTGATCAAATCACCAAGAATTAGGAATTTTCTTCCAGTTTGAATTTATTAAAAAAATCACTGGGGACAAACATAGAAAGGTATATCCCTCTAAATTTTAAAGACCTTGGGTAACAAAGGCTCCATCAATTCACTCCCTCATGCTAACTTACAAATGCTGTGAAATGTATGCTGAAGTTTTTGAGTGAAATTGACAGCACTGTGTTTAAGATGATATAGCACTTCAAAGGGCCTCAAAACAAAGGTAGTTCCTTTATAAGCAGCGGAGAAAAGCTGTAGTTTAGAAGCATGGATTGAGAACACCAATCTGTCTCATCTCTGGCTAGATTATCTGGGCTATATTAAGAACAAAAACCCATTGTGGGCTTGAGACATCCCAACATGGTCCAGTTTTTGACTACTGAAAATGCAGACTGAAAGATAGCAGTATGACTTTATATCAAAGGGGTTTTTTTACAGTAGAATTCCAACTGATTAAATATAAGGTTACATATCAGTTTGTACAGTAATTTATAAGGTAAGGGTGTCTTGTGTGCATATAAGAATGGGCAAAGCTTCAATCACACTACTGCAGCCACCATTTTGACTTTTTTTGACATATCATATGGACATTCCAAGGTATAATATTCTGAAGAGTTCGTTCATTCATTCATTCATTCATTCATTCATTCATTCATTCATTCATTCATTCATTCATTCTATTGTGATAGACAAGTTCGTCCACTTGCCCTAGTTAGTATGCCATTTAAATATTTATATATATATATAAAAGAGAGCTGTGGGTTTATATGTGCCCTATACAGACTTTCAGTTCTGTACCAATCTGCCCCAAATTTCACACATGCCTCCCTTAGACTTGCGAAATCAGCACTGGGGGGGGGGGTGTCCCCAAATTCTTTGCCCCCTATTTCGGCTTAAAAAAAGGGAGCAAAGGGGACCCTCCAAAAATGGTGCAAAACAGACCACAATTTCTTTCTGCGTATGCCTGAAACCTCTAATGTGCATATGCATCCCAACACTTCCCGCTCACCTTTCCCCTCAGACACACACATGACATGAGGAGGACAACAGGAGGAGGATGAGTACCACCCTCTGCTCCATCACCCTTGCTTCCTTGCCCTCCCCCCCGCCATGCCTTTTGCATGGAACTGCCTCTGGCATGTCAGTCTGGTGTGGCTCTTACCTCACCAGAGCGCTCCCTCCATCCTCCAGGACCCGCCTGAGCAAAGCCGGGCAGCGCTGGTGGGAATCCAACATGCCCGCCCGCCCTCCGGTCTTCAGTAGCTGCCCGGCATCCGTTTTCACTGCAGGCAGCAGCGGCAGCAGCAGCAGGCTACCTCATCTGGGCTGAAGTGGCTCTTTGTCACCCACCCAGCCTCTGCTGTTTGGCATGCCAGTAGCGGCAGCCCGCCTCCTCTGGACTGGCCCAGGCAGGCCCTCAGGAGCACCTGACCAAAGCGACGCGGCACTCAGTCGGGCCCTTGAGGCGGAGAAAGTGCCCTGGTGCACTGCTGAGGGTCTCCCCTCAGTCTGGAGGACACGGCTCACCGCTCCTGGCATGCCAAACAACAGAGCCCAGGTGGGTGACAAAGAGCTGCTTCAGGCCACATGACTCGGCCCGCCCCCGCTGCCTCTGCTGTCTGCGCCAAAAAATGGATCCCAGGCGGCTGTCAAGGACTGGAGGATGGGCGGGCATGTTGGGTTCCCGCCAGCCGCCTGAACACAAAGGTTTTGTTTGTCCTCTGGAACTGGCTGCGTCGGGAAGAGCAGAGCCTGGCCGGGCATGTTGGCCTCCTGCCAGGCGGGAGAGAAATCGCCGCCTCAGCCATGTCACCCGGGAAGACTTGGGTGCTGGGCAGAAAAGCGCTCTGGCTGCTCAACCACAGCACCACCTAGCAAAGGGACAAAGGAACAGAGAGGGCAAGAGAACTGGGGGTTCAAGGATGGATGAGGGGGAATGAAGAAACATGGAGGAAATAAGGAAGCAGGGATGGAGGAAGGAACAAAGGAAGGAGAAGAAAGGAAGGAGGGAATAGGAGGAAGGAAGGAGGAATGGATAAAGAAAATGGGAGGAGAAGTGAGGGAAATAAGGAGGGAGGGAGGAAGGAAGGGAGGTGGAAGGAAGGAAGGTGGCAGTCCAATAAAAAAAATCTGAGCAGGGCTGGGTAATCAGCTAGTAACTTATAATCTTTTATTTCATATTCACAACACCTTAGTCTTGGAAACATACTTTGATACATACTCCCTCCTCTGCCATACCCAAAATTAACTACCACTCTTTTAGACTGATATATTTATAACGTATCTATATTCACATTATCAAGATTGGTTGGGCATACAAAATTACTTGTACAATATGTTCAAACCATTACATTTCTAACATTATGAAAAGAATTACCCTATTTATGTGTTATCCATAAATATATTTAAACAATTCAATGCTGAAACATTTGCTAACTATTCAATTTATTTTCCCATGTGTTTTAGTTGTACCATATACTGCTCTAGCACATTCATTAAACCAAACTTCAATTTTATATTCACACAAAATATTCCAAAATTCAAACTTGGTATATTTACTACAGATGCATTCTTAATAAAGTATCTCCTACATTCATATGCTCTAATAAGTATAAAGATGTTTCTAGTATTATACTCAATTTCATTTCAAAATTCAAGTAATTTTATGCTTGTAATAAAAATATTCTAAATTGTACTTAATACTGATAAATATTTTAATAATCAGAATGATAGACTGTCAATAATTTTAACTAATACTGTACAAGTAACTGTTTCAAAACAATACATTTTAAAATTTACGACAATATAATAAAAAGGGAGAAAAGACAATAAAAATATATAAAGAGAGTGTTCAGATGAAACATGAATTTTTAAAAATGTGCTATATCCCTGCTCATAATTTATGCAGTACAGTTTAACCAGCATTACAGTTTCAGAGCATCTTGCTCATATATGAATACAATTATAAACATGAAACTACAGATTAGAAGTTAACCTTAGAAGGTTGTTAGTTCTATATGATAATTGTAGCCACAAAAGAATACCACTTAGTGTTAAAGGAAATCTATTGCAAAATTATACCTCTAAGAAAATGTTAATTTCTTATCAAAGATAGCAACTTGCATAACTTTTTTCTTTTCTTAAAGTACATTTTTTTCTGGTAATTTTTATAGAAGTATTTAGGAAAACTCACTTGGTTTTTAATCAATGGTACCAGGTCTTCAGGAATATTGCCCAATGGATAAGCTCGGCCTGCTAAACAGCAACTGTAAGGAAATACAGATAATAAGAACTACAACTCTGTGTTAAACAAAGTTGGTTTTACTACTTCTCTGGCTATTCCTATTTGAAACATTCTTGTTCCGAGTTCCAGGCACTCTGATTCTCACAGCTTCCTCCACCCCCATTCAATGCTATATTCTTAGTTCACTAAATATAGGCAGCCCTAACTTAATTTACCCAGAGAACTTTTATTTTTATTTTTTTCATATTTATACCCCGCCTCATTTCCCCGGTCAAAGGGAACTCGAGGCGGCTTACAACAATAAAACAATTGTAATACAATTAAATACAAGTTAAAACATTGCTAAATACACTCTCGCGTCAACATTCGTCCAAGGGGAGGGGTATGTTAGTTCCAGGCCTTCCACCATAGCCAAGTGTTAACAGCTTTGTGGAAGGCCAATAAGGTGGGGGTGCTCCTAATATCAGCAGGGAGTTCATTCCAGAGGGTCGGCCCTGCCACAGAGAAGGCCTTAGCGCGGGGGCCCGCCAGGCGGCATTGTTTAGCTGACGGGACCCATAACAGGCCGCCTATGTGGGATCTAAGGCTGAGGCTTTAGTTGTCCTCATTCCTCATTCCTCATTATTAATTATAATAATTCTGTAAAACAGAAAGAAAAACCTCTACATTATTTCTCCCATATAGTTAACAAGCATTGATTCATTTTGTTTATTTTAAAAACCCAATTTTCAAGCAATGTTAAAAAAACAAAAAAGAGTTCATTTTTCTGTTTTCCTTTTCCCCTCTTCATTTTTCTATCACGTACACTCCAGGACCCATATTTTCAACCTCCCCTTATTACAATATCTCTTATTCTCCTCCTTTTTCCATCCTTATCACTTCTGTACATTGATCATTTATTATCATTCTTCTTAGTACATTTTCTATCCAGTATTCTATATATCAGTAACATCTCCATTTCCTGTCTCAAATTCATTCCAACCAATTACAAATAATCTAAAAATATTCTATATCTTCTCTTATATTCCCTATACATTCTTTCCTGCCATCTCTAAACATATTTTCCCCTCTAGTACTGCCTATATAAACCACTTTAATCCTACATTCATTCTTTTTCTAGTCCAGTATTATCTCAATCTACATTATCTATCTAAAAATTTGTCTTAACAATATTTCGTTTTCTAGATCTCTTTGTTTTTATAACCTTAACACTAACATCTCCCTATCCCCCCAATTAATACTCTTTTAATGTTTCTTTATCCATCATCTCTTTCACGCATTTTTCTTATCTTCCTCTTTTGTAATAGCATATCACCTCCCACTCCTCTTCTTCTCCACTCCCCATGGGTTTTCTCATATATTATCCACTGCTCTTTCTCTCGTCAATCACCTGCCATCACCATCTTTAATTTCCTTCTGGCTCCTTCTCCATTCTGGCTGCTGCCCCCACCATCCTCCGTCACGTTTTGTCTCCATTCCTTCCTTTGTTGGCGTCTCCACTTCAAACCACCCGTCTTTGATCTGCGCTGGCTCCATCATTGGTTCAACTTCCTGTCTTTTTTTTTCGTTTAGCTAATCTTTTAAATGCCTCCTCCTCCCGATTCAATAACAAATCGCCATTTTGAGTCAGTAAATTTTTCCAACTTTTCTCCTGACGAAGCAGCTCCCTTAGTTGTGCAAATATCTTATATGTATATTCTTTTAATTCCTCCATATACCACTCCTTCCTTTTCAAAACAACAGTCCACACCACAGCCGCTTCTTTTCTCTTAATTAGTATTTTTTCTTTTAATTCTTTTTGTCAAAAGTGGGTCAGGCTCCCCAATTCAAACAGTTCCAATCTTTTCACAAAGCATCCCACCGGGTTTTAGTTTTAATTCACAATTAAAGTTATATTTTCTCCGGTTATTTTATCCGTCCACGGTGCGTTCATAGACATTGCCCCCTCAATCCAAATCCACCGCTTGCTTTCTAGTCGGGGTTTTTTTAGTATTCCAAAATTGATTTTGGGGTAATTACTATTATTAGTGGTAGGCACTCACCCCCTCCAAACCTCGTGCTCTTCTACTCGACTCCTGTACATTCTTGCTTCGGTGGTTGTACCCAACTTAATGGCAGAACACTGCCACTTCATTCGTCAGTGGCTAAAGAGAAGAGCCACGAATGGTCAGGGGAGATGCGGCTGCCCTGTACCCATCCCTGTGAATTCTCCCTAAAGAAGAATTTAGGAGCGCACCGCCAGGAAATTTGGTTTGGATCCGCGGGAGAGCTTCGTGACAAGTCCCACCGAGATCCAGCCTGGAAGTCTTATTCCAGTCTTAATAAAGTGAAGCTTCATAATGAATCAGCATGAAATATTTTGTCTTAATGGGCTGTGAGGGTGGCAAATATTTATTGTGTGACATGGTTGAGATAGGTTGGTCATTTTACAGTATCATCTTATCACAGTGTGAAATATACGAAGTATGGTGTGACAAGTAGCTTCTGTTGTGTAGTGTGTGAACAGTTGGTGCAAACTTCCTTTGGGAGGGGCAGGCAATTTATTTATTTATTTATGAGGTTTATATTGCTGCCTATTCACACATGGTGACTCAAAGCAGCTTACAAGAACTTAGTGATCTCTTGAGGTTTTGGACATAATTCCTAAAATTATGCTTTAAAACACCTGGAAGATATAATGTTAGATACTTTGAAGTAGAATATTTTCATACTGAATTGTTTCGAGAATCAGAATAACAAGTTCTTCATGTTCTGCTGTTTTCTATTATATCTTACAGAAATAAAAATAACATTTTAATGAACTAATTATGATTATTGTATTTATATTTGGCTTGTCCACCCAGACAATAATGAGTAGCTATATATCATATGTATATATATTAAAAAAAAGAACAATCAGTGCGGTCGTTATGGAGATGCCATTTAAACTGAAGTGTGTATATTTTATATAGTTTTAAATACAGATAATTCTCAACTTACAACAGCTCATTTAACTTGACAGGACACTGGCCGCAGCTGTTTTCAAGCCTTCTTAAGCTCCCATGCCCTCTCCAACATTGTGGGCGACCGTACTTGGTGGGGTGAGCTGCTCTGTGTATCTTGGGCTTGTCACCGCTGGGGCAAATTTGGAATTTATATGTATAAAAAATGGCGTCTCAATTTGAATATGGTGCCACAGTCAGTTTGAAAACTGCACACACTCAGTAGAGAGAGGTAAAACTGCACATAACTCAGTAGAGCAGTGTTTCCCAACCTTTTTTGTGCCACGCCCCACCTTGGCCTTTCTAAAATTCTTATGCCCCCTCTATGTT
>JANHGC010004344.1:158477-171429 GCA_027560395.1 Boaedon fuliginosus | reverse complement strand
CTTCTGAACCTGTCCTTCCCTCTTGTATGTGTGGGTGATATGAATGAGTTTTTTTATTTTATATTGTATAGGATATGTTTTAATTGTTGTGTGCCACCTTGAGTTCCCCCGATGGGGGAAGAGAGGTGGAATATAAATCTAATAAATAAATAAAAATAAATAAAATAGTCTCAAAATATATCCCGTTGCTTTCAGTTGACCATTTCAATTGTCTGACTCCCCTTGAATGTCTTAATATGATATGTTACTTCATGTTTTCTGTTTTTATTTTTTTTTAACGTTGAAATGGTTTTATTAGTATTGTTTTTGCAGTTTTTTAGTATAATATTGTATTTTGTATTGTTTTAAATGCTGTTAACCACCGTGTGTTCCCTTGTTAGGGAAGAAAGGCGGGGTATAAATTTAATAAAATTAAAATTAAATAAATAAATAAATAAATTTCAGTTATTTCTCAGAATGGGAATGGACTGAAACAGTGCTGTAATTAATATTTTGGCACATTTCAAATTTATATATATGTGCATAAACATAAATCACTATTTATGCAAAAGTTTATAGCAAATTCAGCAAGCAACGAACATTTTTAAAATATTCTTTGTCCTTGTATTCTATTCAATTGTCTTTTTCAATATGTATACTGCTTTAGCAGTCCTTGTCATGAATACAAAATGGTATCTATAGAAGACTATTTGTTTTCTATATTTCACACTGCTGTCATTTGATGATCTCTTTCTCAACCGATTCAATCCTATTTCATATGTTTTATTTTATGATTCAGAACTTTATCAACCCACCTTAACATTTTCTTTTGTACTGGTCACTCGCTTTGGGAATTAATCCACATTCACCCAATCATTCTTGGTTACTCTTGACCTCACCTCTTGTTTTTTCACACACACACTACTTAAATACCTCATTCCACTATGTTCCCTTTTTATGTTTCTCCTGGCATACCCATATCCATAGTTAGGGTCTTCTACTGATATATAGGCATACTGAAGCTAAATTTAATCAAAGTTCTGTATAAGAGCAATGTAATCTTGTAGCTTTTATACTAGGCATTCTGGATGTAGGAGACCAGTAACTCATTGTAATCTGCTGGCTTCGGAATTAATAAATGATCATTTGTATTCTCTCTGGTTGTTGGTGTAATATAGCATAATATATAGTGTTGGAAGAAATATCTTTCTGGGTTAAGTTCCAAGTGGGGAAAAATACGCTGGAAACATGGAGGCTGTTTGGAAAGATGGTTTAATAGTGAACAGGATAAGATGCCTTGGAGCTCCAGGATGAAAAAGGAAAAAAAGGGGAAAAAGAGCAGAGCCATCGAGAGTCCCTTGGTTTTATACCCTCTGTTGGGCTTTGAACCTGCCCCCTGTACCTGTGGCAAGAAACGTATCCTCATTGGTTGCTGTCAGAGGTCATAGCCAGCAATGTAGGTTGTTTGTGCAAAGCTTGATTGAGTCCTGCTGGTTGATGCAATGAAAGGGGCTTTGGGCAATGGTTTTGTCCTTATTTGGGCTGAGAGGTAATCCCATTATGTCCTGAGGAAGGTATCTTTGTTTTGAAGAATAGACTGGCTTATTGAATAGCTCTTCCTGGAGGTAGATGGCCCCTTAACAAAGGTAGGGGCTGAGTTTCTAGTGTGTCCCAAAATATTTCACTTCTCTAGGGGGAGCGGTGAGTGCTAACTTCCTACAATAGTATGGCATAATATAAGAACAAATGAAAAATATTGACAAAAAAATACATGCATAAACCATTTTCACTTGTTTATTGTTTACTTATTGTATTATATAACAATATACCGTAATAAGAAATCACATACAGGTAGTGGTTGATTAAAAATCATTTGTTTAGTGACTATTTGAAGTTATAACAGCACCGAAAAAAAGTGACTTATGACTGGTTTTCATGCTTATGGCTGTTGCAGATCCCCCCTGGTCATGTGACTAACATTTGGGCAACTGGCATATATTTATGACAATTGCATTGTTCCGAGTTCATGGGATCACCATTTTTTTAACCTTCCAGACCAGCATCTGACAAACAAAATCAATGGTGTTCTAGAATGCCGGCAGGGTGGAAGGCACAGGTTCTCTTAATGACCGCATAATTCACCTAATAACTACAGTGAATCTCTTGTATGGGGCAAAGCTCACTTAATGGGGCAAAACGCTCTTAACAACTGCTTTGCTTAGCAACAGAAATTTTGAGATCAATTGTGGTCATAAGTCGAGGACTACCTGTACAACAAAATCAAACTGCTTTATATTTTTAAAAAAGAAGAACAAGATGACAAACCTGGCAGACACTCCAAAACTTTCTACCAATACCTAACATCCAGTGGAGCATAGCCTAGGAAAACAACAAAGTGTATGGTCTTCTGGAATGCCAGCAGGGTGGATGGAACAGAAACCGAGACAAAGAAGGTACATTTCCTGGATCCCAATATATTGCATTGTTTCTTCAAAGAAACCTGAAGCATGCCAACCCTGTCAGGCCAATTTGGCTAGGTGGATACCATGGAAAATAGGCAGTGGTAGCCAAGCCCCATTCCATGATGTAAAGCTTTATAAGTCATAACCAGCATCTTGAATTGCAGTGAAAATAAGTTGGAAACCAGTCTGCAGAGCAGAAGTGAGCAAACCAAGGCATACCATCACTGTTCAAAGGAGAGCATTCTGGACCATTATCTGAGTAGCCTTCAAAGGCAGCCCCATGTAGAACACATTATAGTAGTTGAGCCATGAGGTGACTAGGGCATGACTGATTATCTGATTGGGCCTCCTGATCCAGAAAAAAAGTATAACTGGCACAAAGATGAAGCAGTGCAAAGGCCTTCCTTCCCAGAGCTGTCAGCTTATCACTGAACAGGAGCTGTGAGTTCATGGACACTCCCAGGTGGTGCATCACATCTGAGTGATCAAAGATGGAATACCCTGGAATTAGGTGGCTTCAATACCTGCAGCCACACAGTCTGGTGGGATTGAGTTGAAGATGTTTTTATTCCCATCCAGACCCACAGTACCTCCAGGTACTGGGACAGGACTGGGGCAGCCTCAGTTGACCAACTTTGGCTTGAAAAACAATACCTAATCAAGAAACCATCAAGGTACCCACTACCAACATTGGCAGGGCAAGCTACTGTATATAAATTGGGAGAAAATTCCATACTTACTAGTACTGATGATGTTACTTAATTGGATAATAGAATATCTGCAAGCCAACCACCAAGTTCAGAGAGCACCAATGACTTTACAACTATTATGATAGTTAAATATTGTAAATGAATATTTTGACCAATATTTTAAACCCTGTAAGAATAATGCTAGAAAATTAGTTAAAAATTTAGTTCCACTGACAAAGCCAAGATGCTATGAGATTAGTTATAACAATTATGTTCTACAAAGCAAATTTGATTCATTACTGGATTCTATTAGGTCTGCAAAACTGCACCATCAATTCACTTCTGCTGAAAATCTCTGACCCAGGTTGTCTGTAAGAGAGTTGAACAATATAGACAATAAGATAATAACAAATACAAGTTATTTCCTGGCTATGAAACTAATTTTTAGCTCTTCAGTCAAGATACACAATTGAATGAAAAACTTGTAGAAAGCATTCAAAGCTCAGATGAGATAACTACTTAACTGACAGTGCAAGACTAAATTTTTTGTTATGTATCCCTGAGATAAATAATAATGCTATGTAAAAATGACTTTTTCCATATTTTCTAAGCATGCTAGACTGTGACATTTATGATTTCCAGCCAGCATGTACCACACATCTGGAGGATACTCTGTGGGGACAAGAATATTGATGGACCTGAAGTATCTAAAATTCTGCTTATTTTAATGAGAATGGTGATTATGTCTCTGTATAAGTTAAACCAACATACCTGCTTCTTCATTCTCACTGTCTTCTTCCATCCCGTCTCCAACAATAGCACTTTCTTCTTGTTTAGGGCAGGCTTCATCATGAATCTAGCCTCATAAAGTAAAATATTACAAATTATAGAATGTATTAGAAAGCAAACATTGTTTTCTCAGCCATCAATTGCAGCTATTTTTAGTAATAATTGGTGACTTTTCTCCCCTGCAGAATGCAAATAATTCATATATTTACTGTAAAATGTACTGAGTTTAGTGACAAGCTTAAGTAATTACCTAACTAGATAGGGCCACAAACTTAACCTCAAATAACAGCAGTGACTTAGAGATCTCATTGGGTCAATAGAGCCATCCACAACCATACTAAATTTAATTAATTAATTTAAATTTAATTTAAATTTAAACTCTAAGACAGACTTCAATCCAACATTCTGAACTACTACCAGAATTCAAGAGTTCCTATCCCATGATCCCTAGGAACTATAGCTTCAATACCAGCCACTATTAAAAATACCACTATTTTTCCAGACAAGAAGAAATACTTTTTCAAGGATCTCCTTTTCTCTCAAAGGTCAACGCTCCTCTGTTACTTATTTATTTTGCTAATACCATATGGTGTTCAAATCAGTGACTGTCTCTGATCAGCTTCTAGACATACTCATTAAGTATAAATTTAGAAACACAGCACCATAATGTTAACATTTGAATAATAAATAATCTAAAAATAAAAACCTATACCCAAGAAATAATTTAGTCAATAAGCTTTACCTAAGGACGTAAACATCCAATTCTTCAGCCTTCAATGGCTTTTGAAACATAGGGGACAATATGATCTCCAGTGAGATACTATTCTATAGAAAGAGGGCAGTAATTGAGAAGTTGCCTCTATATTCCAGGAGGTGACTAAGATCTTAGCAAAACTCCCCACCACCACCACCATAATTATTTTGCTGTTGTCACTGGAGTGATTATCACCACCACCATCCCACAGCATCTTCCTGTATCACTATTGCCCAGTATTAATATGCGTTTACTTTATCTTGGGCAGCTGAGATAACCTTCACATCTGAGTGATCCTGCTGGGTATACATACACTTGGCATAAACTTCTGGCATTCTTTGCCCTTCTAGGACCATCACACCACATGATCTAGCAGTAGAGCAGGACTTGAGGGGCTAAGGACTCTCCTAAGTCTATCATTTCTAATGGTAATTAAATGGCAAGACTTGTCATTACCACCACTCTCTCTGCTCCATGACCCAAGACTCTCTTTTCTGCTTGTAGCTGCTCCAGAATGGTTTTCTCTAACAGTGGTGCCTTTGCTCCTCTTACAACAGCTACCAATTCTCCTCCCTGAATTCAGACAGAAAGGGATGACTTTATATTACAAATACCGTACAATTCATATCAACACGTAGACAGTTATTGTCAATTCTGATTATATTTTACCATTGAAAACATGGTATTATAAACATTGAAAGAGTTGCATTCTCAATTTGTACAGATATCAAATGATGTGGGGGGAGTCAAATTTAGCAAAAGATTGAGAAAATAAGGCATGGAAAGAAAACTGAAGATGTAAATCTTTTTCCTACGCTTTTTAAAATTGGCTAATATATAAATGTCTGCACATTTAACAGGTGATAAGTTAATTGATAATCTTATAATAAATTAAGCAAATATATTTGAACCAGTTTGGTATAATGGCTGGACTAGAAATTGTGAGACCATAGACCCTCTCTCTCAATCCAATCTGAGTCATAAAATTGCTGTTGTAGAACAAAAAACATGTTGGAATAGTATGTATATCAAGTGAAGTTGTACAAAACTAAAAGTGGATATAAATCAAATAAATAAATAGGGAGGTAATTCTGCATAAGTAGTCCTTGACAAGTCCCACATAGTTGACAAAATCAAGAAAGGAAGAGTGAACGTGAATTTATTCTTAGCCTGGGTTAAAAAGAGAACCTTTAAAACTGTAGAAATAAAATTCCC
Source organism: Boaedon fuliginosus (assembly GCA_027560395.1). Classification (NCBI taxonomy): domain Eukaryota; kingdom Metazoa; phylum Chordata; class Lepidosauria; order Squamata; family Lamprophiidae; genus Boaedon; species Boaedon fuliginosus. The sequence continues at coordinate 165,541 of JANHGC010004344.1, read as the reverse complement.
AATCATATAAAATGAGTTCAGGTGGAGTTTGTCTGAACGTTTTTTTTAACATCATCTTTCATACCTAGACTGAACACTTCATCACACATTTTTATAATTTATTACCCAGCATCACTCTTAATAAAAAATAAGTTATTCAATTTTCATATATCCTGCCCTATACAAAGCAATCAGTAATATTTTGGTATGTTCCCTTAACTTTCCAGTACATATTTAACTGAGCGCTCTTTAGATAGAATTTTATATTTATATTGTAGGAAACATAAATTATGCAAAGGAGGCATTATCTGCTGGTGTTCATGAAACTTAACATAGAGACTGAGTTCATATGCCATACTAAGTTATAATATGATTTGTTTTAGTTTAGTGACCTAAACCATTTTGTGATCCAGCTTGTGGTGTTTGGCAACCATAGCTGCAAATCAAACCATCTGTACTTTATTCAACAAGGCATCGGTTGGCAACATAATGGCTGGATCTAGCTGTGGTATATGACACTCTATTATAAGAATATGTATGAGTCATATTGGGTAGTTAGAAACAGTTGCATAAGCACTGAGCATTGATAACTATAATATTTTGTTTCTGTAGTACCTGTTAGGTAAATAACAGTAGCTAAGTTGCGTATTGTGCAAACTCAGCCAATTGTCATTTAATTAAAAAATATTTAAATGTCATGAGTTACTGTGTTAATGTGACCCTAGTCTGGATGTGCTAATCACAGGCTTGCTAATCTATGTTTAAGGTTTATTTCCCTCATTGATTTTAGCTAAATTACTTTAAGAAAACATTATATAATAAATGCAATCTTTCAAATTTTGCTAGCATCAGAACATTTGTCTTGTTCAGGATTATAATGAAAATAATATATAATGATAGCCCATAAAATTTCAGTGTTATTAGTTACCTACATAATATTCACATATTTTATTTTTTATATTTATGAATTTATTAACCACTTTAATCATCACATCCCCTGGTCTTGTACAAAAGCAACAGCAATGCAATAACTGTAAAATGTATTAATATCCTATCCTATCATATACAATATATCATATCATATAAAGCATAATGTACAAACAATGCAATATTCCTGATACTGGGAGCTCTATTATATATACAAGTTGCTTATCAGGACATATAATGTGTGTGTGTGTGTGTGTGTGTGTGTGTGTGTGTGTGTGTGTGTATCTGTATAGGATGCTGTCCTTTCCAGCTATACTATGCATTTCTATATACAAGTTAATAAGAATAATCAATACCAGTTATATAAATATTTCTGGAAACATGTACTGTCTATTAAACAAGTTTGGCAAGGTTTATTAGAAAAAAATTATACTGATGGGAATTGAATATGAAATTGGCCTTTCATATTTACTTACACCATAAAACAGAAATGTTGGCTCACATTTTCCACGATATTTCTCTAGAGCATCAATTGAATCTACCTCAGCCTAAATGAAAAGCAGACAAGAAAACAGAATAAAATAAACGCTCATATCTTCATGGCATCCAAAATTTGACATCCACTGCAAGCAAGCACATATTTCTTAATAAGGAAGAGCATGATTGCCTAGCATGGCTACCAATGCATTAGTGTGTGATAAAAGCACACTTTTATCTTACTCTTCTACTAAGTATACTGTTCTACTAACACATTGACTGTGTTTGCACAACATATTGAACACAAATAAGCTAACCATATTTAAACCACAATATTTGTTTAATTTATGATGCACTGTATTTTATGGACCCAGAAAATTTGATTAATTAAATTACAGTAAAGTATGACATTCAGGCTCAATCACCAATGGGCTTCTGAATGTAATTCAAAGTGCAAATGTTCATATATAAAACCTTCCTGCCATAGGACCTTAATGTATTTAGTAGCACCTTTCTCTATTTTAGTCTGTTCTAGACAATCTATAATACAATACAAGTAGTCCTTGACTTATGACCACAACTGAGCCCATAATTTCTGTTATTAAACAAGACAGTTGTTAAGTGAATTTTGTCTCATTTTACAACTTTTCTTGCTACAGTTAAGTGAATAAATTCAATTATTAAGTTACTAACATGATTGGTAAATGAATCTGGCTTCTCCATTGACTTTGCTTGTCAGAAGGTCTCAAGAGATGATCAAATTAGGATACCAAAATCCTAATTTTTTGATCCAATCTTTCTGCGGTCCACAACTAGTAGTCCCATTATTTGTTTATTTCTTTAGTATTTGTACTATCATATGAGAATTTGGTACATTGCATAATAGAGTTGTGGACCTTGATAACAGAGTGGCTGCCTCTAAAGATCATCCACTGGAAACTAATCGGCTTCCTTGTTTACAGTTTGTTGGCCATTGTGAGAATAGTCTGCTGGACTCAATGGGTCAGGAGTCCACTGCTTATGTTATTCTGATGCCTGGCTTCTTAAAAGATAGCCACCCCATAAAGTAAACTAAAACATGCTACATAATATATCTACCTGTATGTTATAGATTGGAACAGAACTTCTGTTCGGGAGATTTAGAAATTAGAATAGAATAGGATAGAATAGAATAGAATAGAATAGAATAGAATAGAATAATAGAGTTGGACTTCCGGGTTGGAGCCTGGTGAGACTGGCTTCCTGATGGTGGGCTCCTAAAGGAGCCTAAAGTCCTCCTGGAGGGAGAGCACAGCGAGGGAGAATTTACCGGGACTGGTACAGGGGAGCCGCATCTCCCCTGCCTATTCGTGGCTCTTCTCTGTAGCCACCGACAGATGAAGTGGTGCTGCTCTGCCATTAAATCAGGTACAACCACCGGAGTAAGAATTGTGCAGGAGACGAGTAGAAGACCACGAGATTCGGAGGGTGTGAGTGTTGAGTATTAATAATAATAACTACCCCGGAATTCATTTTTGAATTTTGGAGAGACCCTGACTAGAAAAGTAAGTGGCGGATTTGGAGTGAGGGGACGGTGCCAATGAACGCACTGTGGACAGACAAAATAATTGAAGAAAATTAACTTTAATTGGGAAATTAAAACTAAAACCCTGTCGAGTGACTTTTGAAAGATTGGAACTGTTAGAACTGGGTGCCTGATCCATTTATGATAAAAGGAATTAAAAGAAAAAATTATAATTAAGAGAAAAGAAACGGCTGCGGCACAGATTGCTATTTGGAAAAGGAAGGAGTGGAATATGGAGGTGCTGGAAGAATTAAAAGAATATACATGTGAGATGTTCACTCAATTAAAGGAGCTGATGCATCAGGAGAAAATCTGGGAAAATTTATTGATTCAAAATGGCAATTTGTTATGGAAACGGGAGAAGGAGATGTTTGAAAGACTAGTTGATTGAAAAAGAAGGTGGAAACATACCAGGAAGTTAAATAAACAATTAAGGCAGCACAGATTCAAGAAGGGAAGTTCGAAAGGGAGACGCCAACAAAGGAAAGAATGGAGACGAATAACACGTGACGGAGGATGGTGGGGGCGGCAGCCAGAGTGGAAAAGGAGTCAGAAGGAAATCAAAGACGGCAAAGGCAGGCGAGTGACAAGAGAAGAATGGTGGATAATATATGAGAAAAGCCATGGGGAATGGAGAGGAAGAGGAGTGGGAGATGACATGCTGCTACAAAAGAGGAAGATAAGAAAAATGCATGAAAGAGATGACGGATAAAGAAATGTTAAAAGAGTATTAATTGGGGTGATAGGGAGATGTTAGTGTTAAGGTTATAAAAATAAAGAGATCTAGAAAATGTAATATTGTGAAGATAAATTGTTAGGTAGATAACGTAGACTGAGAAAACATGAGACTAGAGAAAGAAAAAAGGTAGGATTAAAGTGATTTGTATAGACAGTACTGGAGGGGAAAATATGTTTGAAAATAGAAGGGGAAAAATGTATAGGGAATGCAAGAGGACATAGAATATTTTTAGATTATTGGTAATTGGCTGAAATGAACGTGAGACAGAGAAAGGAGATGTTATTAATAGATAGAATACTGGATAGAGAATGCATTAAGAAGAATGATAATAAATGATTAATTACATTGTGTATAAAAGTGGCAAAGATGCATAAAAAAGAAAACAAGAAATATTGTAATTAAGGGATGGAAAGATGGGTCCTGGAATGTATGCGATAGAAAAATAAAGAGGGAAAAAGGAAAACAGAGAAAAACAAACTCCTTTTTTTTTTTTTAACATTGTGTAGAAATTGGTTTTTAATTTAAATGAAATGAATCAATGCTGGTCAAATATATGGGTGAAACGATGCTGAGGTTTTTCTTTCGGTTTTGTTAATGGCAATAATATAATAATAACTATGAATGAGGACAATTAGAGATTGATGGAATTAAGACAGATAAAATTGAGATAATAACAATAATGATGGTAATGATAAAACTTTGCCACCTGCATTAATGGAATGAAATTAGACATAATGAATGATATATAATTGAATGAACTGTAAATATTATTTTATGAATGATTATGAGATTTTTACATGAAATTGATTGTTTATTTTCTGAGATGTCTCAATTTAAATGAATAGAACTAGAACAGATAATTGGTGTTTAGAACTAGAATGAAATTAACTAAATTAAAATGATTAAAGATAAGGATAAAGGGAATTATTTTGTTATACCCGGTACTACTGTCTGTATAAAATGATGGGAATGGATTTAAGGTTTGAAAGGTGTCATTATAGAAAAAGTGGGGGGGGGAGTATAGAAATGTTTAGATACTAACAGAAAATGGAGAAATGAGATATGTAAAATGAGATATGTAATTAAAAGAAAAATAATAACAATTTTATGGAAAGAAAAAAAAAGAATAATACAGTTGGAAGGGACGTTGGAGGTCTTCTAGTCCAACCCCCTGCCCAGGCAGGAAACCCTATACCATTTCAAACAAATTGTCCAATCTCTTTTTTAAAACTTCCAGTGTTGGAGAATTCACAACTTCTGGAGGCAAGTTGTTCCACTGGTTAATTGTTCTAACTGTCATGAAATAAAGAAGAGCCTCGGTGGCGCAGTGGTTAAATGCAGTACTGCAGTCTCTGCTGAGTCATCCACTAAAACTCCCACTTCTGATCCAGTTTTTAAACTATATTTTAATTTATTGGCTAGTAATCTGATATCCAAAGTTCATTGCACTTTTATAATGGAAGAGCCTCGGTGGTGCAGTGGTTAAATGCAGTGCTGCAGACTCTGCTGACTTGTTCAGCAGGTTGTCAGATCGAATCCCACCAGGCTCAAGGTTGACTTAGCCTTCCATCCTTATAAAAGGTCAGTAAAATGAGGACCCAGGTTGTTTGGGAGCAATATGCTGGTTCTGTAACTGCTTGAGGAATGTTGTAAAGCTCTGATAAGCAGTGTATAAAATCTGAGTGCTACGTTGTAAGCCGCCCACAGTCCCTCAGGAGTTGGATGGCATAAAAATATAATTAATAACAATAATAAAAAACAATGTCCAATTGCCTTTTCAAAAAGCATCTTTGGGACAATGATGACAAATGGTGCAATGTCCATTACTGACCGTGACACTGCATTTTGAACTAGTAGCTTCCAGTTGATTTTCGAGGACCTCCCCACATAGATCACATTGCAATCGTCCAAATGTAAGGTGATTAAGGCATGCCTGACCATCTGAAAGGCTTTCCAATTGAGGAATAGTTGCATCTGGCATACAGAGTAGACCTGTGCAAAGGGCTTTCTGTTCACAGCTGCCAATTGCTCTTTGAGCATGAGTTGTGAGACCAGGAGAACTTCCAAAATTGCTCACTAGTCTCAGATAAAGAATTACAATTTCATTCAAGACCAAAGCTGAAAATGTCCCCAAACCAGGGGGCCCAAACAGCCACATCTACACAGTCTCATCAGCAGTTGCTCATGCCCTGGTCACTTTGCAGCTTGACTATGCTCTACATGGGGTTGCCCTTGAATATCAGCTGGAGGCTTCAAGTGATTCAGATTCAGTGGCATGGGCAATGATTATCATGCATTGATATGCCCATGTAACTCCTCTACTTTGTCAGCTGCACTGGTTGCTACTTTGCCTCCAGGTGTAAGTCAAAGTACTGGTTGCTACATATAAAGCCATACATGTCACAGAATATGGTTACTTGAGGGACTGCCTGTCTCCCATAATATCTGCACAGTCAATCTGGTTTGTCAAGGTTGATGTGCTCCCAATTCCTTCAATTAAACAATGCAGTCTATTGGGACGACAGAACTGCATTGCCTCTACCCTATCTTTTGGAATGAGATCCCTACCCACTCCCAGATCCAGATGGCCCCTATTCTGCTGCTGTTTAGAAAAGCTGTGAAAAACTGGCTTTTTTCCCAGAACTTTGATGAGGGATAGCAAGACCAGTCACTTCATTTGATGCAATCTGTTGCATTTTATCTCCCCCTGCCCATTTTAATTGGATTTATTGTTATTTCTTCTTTTAATTGTTGAGTCACCCATAGTTGTTGGGAGCCAGAAAGAATATACTTTTGAAAATAAACAGACTGCCTGTTTCTTGCCATCCGAATTGAGACGTTGTCCTTTCTCCATGTCAGTACATTGACAGCTTCTTCTGTGCATCCCTAGATTGAGATGTTTCATGTAGATGTTAAATAGGAGGGATGAGACAGTCATGCTTTGAGGCACCTTACAGTGAGGTACTGTGGATAGGATTTCTACTTCCAGTAACACTAATTGTAAATGATCACTGAGGAAAGAGACAAACCACTGTAGTTCAACATCCTCCACTCACAAACCCCAGTGGTGAATGATGTGGCAGAAACTTTTGTAGACAGACAGACAAATGAGTAACAGAAAGCAAACACTAGATTTTCCAAAGATGTATAAAACATATAGTATATTCTCCCTAGACCTTTAACCTTTTATTAATTTAGGGGGGGGCTGTGTGTTTAACTCAGTGGTGGGATTCAAATTTTTTTACTACCGGTTCTGTGGGCGTGGCTTGGTGGGTGTGGCTTGTTGGTAATGGTTGATTGGGTGGGTGTGGCCATGTTGTGGGCATGGCCAGGCACCAAAATAACCCACATTACATAAGGTCTCCTGCTGGAGAAGGG
>JANHGC010004344.1:111839-125139 GCA_027560395.1 Boaedon fuliginosus | reverse complement strand
CTTTTCTACCTATCTGCCAAGTTTGAGGTAGATTGGTGCAGAACTGAAAGTTTGTAGAGAGCACATACAAACTCCCACTTGCACTCCACTTCTCTTTTATAGATATAAAGATTGCAGTACTATGAAACAAACTCTGATATTCTTAGAAGAGGTCTGCAATGTGTGTCAGTGATGTTACATTGCCAACATAGTGAAGATGACAGTCTACTTCTATTAAACATTGTCTAGTGTGTCCCATAAACACAAAAGCCTTTTGTTGCATTAATCATATCTAAGGATTGTCAGCTATAGGAGTTACATAACTGAATTTTGTTTCCCTTTATTTTAGGCAAGAAATGTAAGTGAACACAAGCTTAATATAGCTAAATAAATGAAAAAAGGATAATACTCTTGTAACAAGAGTCCTGTCTTCAGCTCCCCCCCCCTTTAACTGTTGTTCCTTATAAGGATGTCAGTGCAGGAAGAGTTAAGTCCAGAAATTTCATAAAGTTGTTTGGGAAGAAAAAGAGCCCTCTCTTTCTCTTCCTGTGCTGCACATTAATGAAGTGGTTTCCCTTTTCACTGTAAGCATTGAGAGATAGTGTTTTGGTAATTAGGAGCCATACTTAAATTATTTTTTACTGGCTGAGGGTTGCAAGAATGATGCAGAATGATGTAGAATGATGTAGTCCAGTGCTTCATGACCTACAAATAGCTGGGCCCAAGATTCTTGCTGCAAATAAGTACAATCTTATTTCACTGATTTAACTGTATGAAATGTATGTTTACTTACACCAAAACTATTATTTATAGTTATAAATACTATTATTTATAAAATGAAAGGAAAGTCAATAACACAGAGGTAGAGCACAGATTACCCACCTGTATTGTGTGGCATGAAAACCAATGTTCCCTGGGTCGTTTCCTAAGACAGCAGAATAGAAAATAGATGAGAACTGCAGAACTGAATTAACCTAATTTTGTTCATAGGCTATCAGTTCTCACTAGTGCCTCTAAAATACCCAGCACAAAGAAAATATGACAATTTAGGCTGCAACTGTAAGGTATTCAGCTTCACAGACTATATTCTTACTGCAGTCTTTCTTTTTAGCGCTATGATGCATTTGTTTGGAGCTATAAATTACCTTTGATTAGAAATTATAGGATGTTCAGATAGGAAGCGTAGTAACATATCTTACCTAAAATTATACTTTTTCATAGTTTTCAAATATTTTGAGAAATATTTGTTAAAAAATACAGATAATGGATAATGTAAACTTATGTGTTATTTGAATACACATTATTTTTTCCATTAAGTTTTCCTTTTTTGTCGATACTTGGAATATTAGATTTATACCTCATTCTTTTCCATTTATCTTTTCTAGGATACATCCTATCTATTTATAACTGGTCCTGATGTAGTCAAATCAGTTACCAATGAAGATGTAACTCAGGAACAACTTGGGGGTGCGAAGACGCATACTGCAGTATCAGGTCAGAACTGGCTAATTTATTTACCATTACTAATTCTGTGATGTTATGACATTATAAATTAGGAGTTCTGGAAAAATAAATGTATTCAGGATAAATTAAGATTAAGTGAAGATTCTTCAGAATGCTTGCTTATTTTTTTTTATTTGGGCCGCTGTATGAATTTTGCTTTGATTATATATTCATAAATTGCACCCTTATATGGAAGGGAAGTCGATTTTTTACTCTGTACCATGGCTTCATTCGTAATTTTTGGCTATTTATCTCATACCATTGAATGGCATATTTTACTAGTTAAAAAGTAATTCTCAAATTTCCCATTTTCCATGAGGGAGAGGATTCCTGTTCTTCAATAATGATAAAAATTAAAGTGTCTTTTAATTTTTGTTCTTTATGAACAGATAGTAATTAAAATTGAAGAATTCAAAACATAGGAAAAAGTTTTTGCTCTGTGTTGGAGAATCCATTTGAAGCATTTAGAATATTCCTGAAGGTATCCTTTTATTAGACAACTAGCTGGTTACCCAGCGTTGCCCGGATAATTTTTTATTGGACAGCCTTCTTCCTTCCTTCCTTCCTCCTCCCTCCCTCCTTCCTTTCTTCCTCTAACACTTCTATTCCCCTCCATGGAAGAGAGGCATGGGGGTGGAGGCAGTGAGGTTGGAAAGGGAGGTGGTGAGGTGGAAAAGAGAGGCAGTGAGGTAGGAAAGAGAAGCGGTGAGGTGGGAAAGAGAGGTGGTGAGGTTGGAAGAGGCGGTGAGGTTGGAAAGAGGCGGTGAAGTGGGAAAGAGAGGTGGAGACGTTGCAGAGGGAGAGTGAGTTTGGAGCACGAAGAACGGCTTGGGAGCAAGGGGGAAAGGTTGGAAAGAGAGTGAAGTTGGAGTGCGGGGAATGGCTTGAGAGCAAGGCAGAGAGGTTGGAAAGGGTTGTGAGTTTGGAGTGTGGCGAATGCCTCGGGAGCAACGTGGAGAGGTTGAAGACATTGGAAAGAGCGGGGAGAGGTTGGAGCATGGAGAATGGCTTGAGAGCAAGGTGGAGAGGTTGGAAAGGGGTGAGTTTAAAGCTTGGAGAATGGCTTGGAGCAAGGTGGAGAAGTTGGAAAGAGGGAGGATGAGTTTGAAGCACGGAGAACAGCTTGGGAGCAAGGCAGAGAAGTTGGAGAGGTTGGAAAGAAGGAGGGTGAGTTTGAAGCATGGAGAATGATTTGGGAGCAAGGCGGACAGGTTGGAGAGGTTGAAAAGAAAGGATGAATTTGGAGCGCAGAGAAGGCTTGGGAGCAAGGTGGAGAGGTTGGAGAGGTTGGAAAGAGGGTGAGTTTGAAGCACAGAGAACAGCTTGGGAACACGGTGGAGAGGTTGGAGAGGTTGGCACAATTACCTCATGGTGGATGGTGGAAGTTGCTGCTGGAAGGGCTGTGGCTTGTGTGCATGCTGCAGGCGTGGCGCATGCACAGTAGTGATTTGGTGATCACTGGTGGAGGAGTCGATACTTCAAGACCGGTATTTGGGGGTGCACAGCCCCTCCAGGGTGTCCGCCCCCTCCCCCCGGTGCTGATCTCAAGAGGGGAAAGTATGTCTGTGCAAAGTTTGGCCGTGATTGGTTGCTCCGTGTAGGAGCCTATAGGGCACATACAAAGTCACACACACAGCCACAGTCAGTTTTATATATATAGATAATAATAGCCATTTATCATGCAGTTCATGCTACAACATCCAAACCGTGCCCTCTAGGTTCTGGCAAAAGTCATTTAGTTGGAATTCTAGAAAACATATTCAAAATTTTTTGGAGTAGTTGAAGAACCTTTGAAGTAATTTGCTTTCAAAATTTGTCAAAAGAAATCATGTTTCATGTTTTAGATGAGTTCATTTTGGTTGCACATTGCTCTTTGATCATTGCAGGTATTTTTAAAATAGTATTGTAACTGATTTTTGAACTTCGTTATTTTTTTTGGTTACAGGGGTTGCACATTGTGCTTTTGAAAATGACATAGATGCTTTGCTCAACCTTAGGGAATTTTTTAATTTCCTACCACTTAGTAACAAGGAGCCAGCTCCTGTCAGAGAATGCCATGACCCTAGGTAAGTAAGTACATTTTGCATAAGTAAAAATATTCTGACACTCAGAGAAGTATTGTTTCTTTATTCATTTTGAGAATGACATTCTTAGACAGCTCCATTATCTTGAATGGTGGGATGGGTAATTGCCAGATATTTTAGGAACTCTTCCAAAGGGATGATGGCTATAAAGCTAAAAAGTAAAAACTCAAAATTCTTATTTTTACAGCAATAGAACAGTGTGGTTTATCACATTGTTGCTGATATGATGTGTCTAACTACTTTATTTTTTCCTCTTAATTCTAGGCTTTTGTTGATAGTTGCTTTTTTACTTGATTTTGTTGGAGAGCTATTAATTGTTAGATAATGGTTGGAAATATAAATATCCAGATTCTTAGTAATATTGGGAGGATGAGTATGCACTAATTTAATATTCCACAGTTTTGTAGTGATAGATGAATAATTACTTCATCCTCTCAACAGCCTGAATCAATATGATTAAATTTATTGAAATTATCCTTGATTATACTTACGAATTACAGGAATCATTTTTTCTCATGGTATATTGTAAATGTCTTGCTTTTTATTCTATTTCTTTAAAGTAACCGCTTGGTACATGAGTTGGATACAATTGTCCCAATGGAATCAACCAAAGCTTATGACATGTTGGATATTGTACATGCGGTAAGACTTGTGCACCATAATATGACAGTGCTGTGGAAAAGAGATATGGCTCTTTTTTTGCCTTTTCAAATGATCTTGTAGTGTAAATTATATCTGATAATTACTGTGCGATATAAATCATGCTTCTGTCTTGATTTTACTGCATGTATAATACATAGCAAAGGCTATATAAATTCATACAAAGATTTAGTAGATTCCATGGTATTTAAATGATAACATATTAAATGAACATACACCTTTTGAGGGGTGGAATCTAGGGATGCTTGTTGATCCATCCAAGGCCTGATGACCTAGCTGGGGTTCTAGGTGTCATCTGTATCTTCTAAGATTCAGTATCCATTCTTCCTTGCAATAATCCTGGCTGTAAAATGAAGAATTTAATTGTTTCCATTTTGGAATTTATTAGCATTGTTGATAGCTTTTTTTCTCCAAGAAATGTGGGCTATAGATGACATATTTCTAGCTGAGTAATTTCCCTATATATTTAAAGCATTACTCGGTGTAAAAAAATGGAAGCATAATGATCACTACAAAAATTAAATTTAACAACTCTGCAATTCCCACATTTTTCCTCTGCTTCCTATGCAGATTTGCTAAAGCTCACTTTTATTCCTTGAATACTCTCAAAAATTCATGAAATTTGGTTTTGGAGAAGACTACTGAGAATATCATGGAATGGTCAAGAAAGCAAACAAATGGATCCTAGAAAAATCAGTCCAGAGTTCTCAAGGTTGCAAGTCACAAGGATCAAATTATTGCATTTTGGACACATTATGTGAAGACTTAGCTCTCTTGAGAAGTCTATAATACTGGGGAAAGTGGAAAGAAAAGGAAAAAAAGGATCACCACCAATAAGGTGAATGAACTCAATCATAGTGATAGTGGAAGATCTAAAAGACTAGTTGAAGACAAATTAGTGGTTGCTAAGAGCTGACACTGTTTTGATACCGTAACACTTAATCATATATCATTATATCATACCTCTCACAATAGAACTCTGTTAGTATGGAGGAACAAGGTAATTTTAACCCACTTCTGTTTTTCAGTGTTTTAAAAGTTATAGGAATTTTAAATGGCTAGAAATATTTAAAAATAGAGATGGTTAAATATTTTGAAATAATTTTCAAAGTAATAGCTGCCATAAATTTAAGGATTGGTCTTTATAAATGTTTGGTTGTAGTAATGTGTAAAGAAACATTGAGAACAGTATGTTGAAAAATATTTTTAAAATATTATTTTTCTTGATTCTGATATCTGTAAGAGCTCATTTCATTATATTGCTGAATATTTGAATCTAATTTATGCAGGTTGTTGATGAGAGGGAATTCTTTGAAATCATGCCTTCCTATGCCAGAAACCTGATTGTTGGATTTGCTAGAATGAATGGAAGAACTGTTGGAATAGTTGGCAACCAACCTAAAGTAGCTTCAGGTATGATTCTGGCAACTCTGTTTCTAAGAAATGAAATTAGAAAAGTTCCAATTTCTGTAAGCTGGATGGGAAATTGTTCCCAAAATATGTTGGGAGTTGTGCTCAGCCCCTATTCTTTCTTCATATAAGCAAGGAGTCAAGATTTTCTTTAACCAGGTCTTTTTTCTACATTGATGTTAACTTCTATCAGGTTTTCATTAGTTGTGTTTTAGCTATCAAGAATTTCTTCTCACATGAATTATCCTTAAAATAATCCTCACCCAGGTTTTTTTGGCCATAGCTCACGGTTGGTTCAATATTTTCCATATGGTTGTTTAGCATAGAGAAATGGTTAGTTGGTACACTTACCGTGAATGTCCATTCTCTGGGATTCTAGGATGGGCCCGGTTACGTCACTTGGGCTCTGCCCTCTTCTGAGGCAACTCAGAGACTGTGCAGGGGTGGAGCTCTCCTCCTACTCAGATATATGCTAGCAGTAACAAGTTATAAGGCAACCAGTATACAGGAAACCACAACTGATCCCTTTTCCTGAAGGACCAAGGTTAACCCTGCTATTCTCACTATCCCGCGAGGTCAGTAGGGCGGGGCACCGGGCCAATCCTAGAATCCCAGAGAATGGATGTTCACGGTAAGTGTACCAACTAACCATTCTCCTGAGGTTCCTAGGATGGGCCTGGTTACATCACTTGGGCGCCACTGCCCCAGCTGTAACCGGGTGGGCTGACCGAGTTTCGGAAGTGATGGATTGCAAAACAGATTGGCCAAATTCCACCTCTCTGCTGGCAAAGGAATCAATTTTGTAGTGATTCACAAAGGTGTTGGGAGAACTCCAGGTGACCGCTCTGCAAATCTTATCTAGAGATAGGCATGCCTTAAATGCAGTAGAGGTAGCCGTCCCCCTGGTGGAATGTGCTACTATCCCCTGTGGTGGGACCAGACCTTGAGCCCTGTAGGCCAAAACAATGGCCTCCCTAACCCATTTGAAGAGGAGGTCTTTTGGCCCTTGCGCCTTCCTTGAAAGAGAATAAACAGGGCTTCAGATCTCCTAAAAACTGATGTCCTATCAAGGTAAAAGAAAAAAGCCCGTCTGGCATCTAGACGGTGCCATTCCCTCTCCTGACTATTAGTGGGACTAGGGTAAAAATCCGGTAGGACTGTTTCTGCCTGTCTGGTCTTAAGACCACCCTGTATGGTGCTTGAACACGAATTGAGAAGAGGCCAAGAGAGCTGCTAGCTCGGAGACCCTTCTCGCTGAGACGATGGCTGTCAAAAATGCCACCTTGAGGGAAAGCTCCTTCAATGGGCACGTTGCAAGGGGCTCAAATGGAGGTCTAGCTAAGGCTTGTAATACAATCGAGAGGTCCCAGGAGGGGGCCCTGACCACTGGGGGAGGATTCACCAAAGCAACCCCTTTTAAGAATTTCTTAACATGTGGATGTCCGGATAATTTTGAACCCTTGGGGTTGGCCTAGCACCGCAGCTATGGCAAAAACCTGTCTGTGTCATGTAGACATGCTGAGACCGTTCTCGAGGCCCACCTGTAGAAAACCCAGGAGATCTCGAACCCTCAACTTCTCCAGGTGCACTGACTGTCTGATATACCACCCATCCAGTGCGGTCCAGGTACCAGTGTATATCCTATTAGTGGACCCCCTCCTGCTTGCCGTGAGGGTCTCCACCACTGCACTGGAATACCCACATTATTATTATTGTTATTATTGTTATTATTGTTATTATTGTTATTATTGTTATTATTGTTATTATTGTTATTATTATTATTATTCATTCGATTTGTATCCCGCCTCTCTTCACCCAAAAGGGGAACTCGAGGCTGTTTTGCCTCTATAGCTGTTTTGCCTCTATACCCCTGGGGTCAGCAACCGGCAGGTCCGAGGCCGCAAGTCGCTCTTCTGCCCCTCTGCTGCAGCTCCTGCCTTCCGTCCCTCTGCCGCGGAGAGAAGCGGCTGACGCTGTTGCTGCCTCCATGGCCTGCTGCTCTGGCTGCTCTTAGGGTTAGCGACAGAAACGTCGGGCTCAGTTTTGGTCACACGTTGAGGACTATCTGCACATAACAAGTGACACGATTCTGATCAGGACAGGGAAGCGTGCGATTCCGTGCTGCAGCTCCAAGCTGCTTGTCTCCGGGGCATAAACCTGGTGAAGATAAAGGCATCCCTTGCCTGGTTTCTTAAAGTTATTTTTATTCCATTCTTTGATTGTTTTGTTACTTTAGCCAATGTAACTCAGGTAAAATTCTTCCTACTGGGATTATTTTATTGTTGAGATGGTAATCCCAAGAATCTCTTGATTGTGGTAGAGTGAAAATATTAAAACATACAGAATAGAAAAATTGGAGGAAAGCAGTTTGCTTTTTAAAAGACATAACAGCTTCAATCTGATCCCAAATAATAGAAGGAATAAAATAGGCAGCCTTTTTCTTCTCTAAAGCAAAATGTACATAAAAATGGGGAGACAGACACACTAAAAGGGAAAAAAAACTCTCAATTCCTGACTCACAATAGGAAAGTGTTGATTTTGTAAGTGCTAGGAAGCGTCTTTCTGAAAATAGTCCTTGTCTTTCCCACCCCCCAAAAAATCACGGAATATTATGTAACCTTAAATTTCTGTTTCTTTTTACAGAAAAACACAAAAAAGACGTCCACTGACATCTTTATTTTTGTATCTGAAGTGTAAACATTAAAATGTCTGAAAGTGATAATTCTTGTCTTGCTTTATTCTGAGGGTGACGTAAAGGAAGACATCCAGGCCAAAAGCATCCAAGAAGGTTAAATTGGTGGTCCCCAACTGCCGTTGCTTTGACCCCCATGCGGGCGCTATCATCCCCGTGACTTATTCATTCAGGATTGTGTTAAGAGCTAGGAAATGGTGCAATATTGAGAAATTCCAGAGTATCAAAAAGCAATTGTCCATTCTTCTTTAAGCCACAAATGTTCTCCAGCAATAAGAATAATCTAAAAAAATAAATATCTGGTTAGTTGTTCATAGGACCAAATTTCAGTTCAGATTTATGTGCTTGATTTCTGCTCTAAAGCTATGAAAAGTATTTATTTTAATAGTCATGTTTATACCAAAACGTCAGCATGTTTGTTTGCAAACCCTCCCACATTCATGCCACATACTTTTACCTGAGCATATAAAGCAGGTAGCAATAGCACTTAGATTTATATACTGCTTATCAGTGCTTCTACAGCTCTCCCTAAGTGGTTCACAGAGAATCAGCCTCTTGCCCCCAACAATCTGGGTCCTCATTTTACCGACCTAGAAGGACGGAAGGCTGAGGCAACCTTGAGCCTCGTATAAAGCAGGGAGGCTGTCACAACAGAGATGTGTACAATTTTAGGGGACATGTTGTTTTATTGCTATAAATGGGTGATAATTTTTAGATCTGTCAGCAATGGCAGAAATGAAAAGATATACAGTAATTGAACTTACAAGTTCAGTAGTTAATTGTAACATTAAAACACACTAATGTACAACATGGAAGGATCCATACAAGCTTCTTTCTGTTGTCGCTAGGCATCTATTGTGTGCAAGTGACATGAAGTCATTCTCAGCCCTAAAGGCCATCTTTCTCTTTGGAGCTCCAGGGCTGCCACATTTAGTGCCCAGGCCTGCTATCGGAATGCATGACGTGGGTAGAGATATACAGCCGAAACAACCTTCCTTTCTCTGGGAGTCAAGGACGTTCCACCTGCACCCGGAGAGGCGTGACTGGGAGGCATCTCCAGTTGGGACGGTGGATGGATTGGACCATGTGATGGACATGTGGGTGCAGGGGAAGGGGCTCTGACTTTCCTTTGGGTGGGGGAATCCCAGGGGGCTTTCAGATTTGGGTTTCCCCAGATGTGCCAATAGGACATCTCTAATAAAGTGGAGCTGTGAGGAATTGCCTGCCTCAGAGTCTTACTTGGTTGACAGTCATCCTACAAATGACATGAGTGGCGTACCTGATATAATTTGTATGCTTGTAAGTTTCATGAGCCACATACTTTACTAGTTATTTTCTGATGCACCATCAAAAGCCTTTCCTAGTTTTTGAAAACCATTTCATTAATAAGATTATTAAGATTTAGTCAAACGGGTCTCCAACCCCAGGGCTGCGGCCCACATGGCCTATTCAGAACCAGGCTGTGGGAGCAGCAGGGCGCATGTCCATGCGCAGCTCCACTTGTGCACATGATGAATGTTTCCTCCTAAGTCTTTAAGGTTTTAATACTGGCGTTTCCAGTTCCGGAACCTGACGAGACAGGACACAAAATCCACGATCTCCGTTGTTTCAGCCCTGACTTCCCCGACGGTGGGCTCCTTGAGGAGCCTACGACCTCCTGGAGGGCAGGTCAAAGCGGGAAGGGCAGGTATAGGGCAACCGCATTTCCCCGACTGGTCTCTTTCAACCTTCCAAAGCCTCCGATGGGTGAAGCGGTGCCACGGCAACAATGGCGACTGATTAGCCAAGACGGAACAGGACTAAGATTGTGCAGGTGGAGATTTGATGCAACAGGTTGCAGAAACGGGGTGAGTAACTATAAAACTAAATGAAGGACCCCAAAAGACTAGAGGGACATTTCCAAAAATACTAACTTAGCGGCGAATTTGGCAGTGAGAGACGGAGGAACAAAGAAAAGCTACAGAGCGACAATCCGCTGGTGAGACGATCCCTGGCAATTTTATTAAAAAAACTTTTTTTGGGGGGGGGGGGAAAGGACTTGGACTTTTAAAAACGACCTGAGAGCATCACAAATAAACCGGATCAAAACACACAAAGGTTTTTTTGGAGGACCCGCTGAGAGCTAGCACACAAAAATCAGGAAAGAGAGGCGGGGTATAAATCTAATAAATAATAAAAAAAATGGAGGATCTAACCAAAGAAATTACAAAATATACAGGAGTGCATGCCGGATTTGCTGATGCAGATGCAGACTCCAGAAGCTGGAGGAGCCACAATTTGATATTAAATTAAATCAACAGAAACAACTAAAGGATTCTATCCGGCCAAAATATTTTTGGATTAAAAAATATAAAAACATAAAAAGGAAACGAAATGGACTGGTGAAGAAATATATGCGACGAGTGGAAAAGGGGGAAAACAAAAGACACAACACTGATACTAATGAGATATGGGTGGGGGGAGAGAATGAATAAAATGACGAAGTGGAATACTTTACAATTTGAAGCCAAAGTTTAGGATCTTGAGGGGTTAACGACGAGGCCAAGGAGAATGCAATCCAAAAAAGGGGAAGACTTTGGAGGTAAACAAGTACAACTTGCCAAAGTACTTGTAAATGGAGGGTGTTTGGAGAAGGGGTGGATCCCAGGAGAGCTGAAAAGAAAGAAGGCAAGGGCCAGATGGGGGCGAGATTGGCGAATACGAGCCCAGGAGTCAAGCCACAATTTAAAGTTACGAGAGTGGGAGCCAGGGATGGGCGCTCTACAACGAAGAAGATGGAGCAAAAGGCGGAAACGTGACGATGGCTGGGACTGATCGAGATGGGAGAAGGAAGTTGTGGGGCTGGGAAATGGGATGTTGTATTTGGGAGCGAGAAAACTAAAGTATGCCTTTGGGCTAATCCTTTTTTGTCTTCTGTGTCACATTGTTTTTTATTGTCATAAATAATGATTTTACTACGCTTTTTTTTTTTAGTAAGAATTAGTTTGATTAGAATATGAGGATGTTAGATGAAAATGGAAGGATTAAATTTTCTCTTATTTTCCTTACTGCTTTATAGCTGTGGGTTTTTTAGAAATAAGAAATGATAATATAAATGAATATATTGTAATTTTTGGAGGCTGTTTAATAGACATGGTTAGAAAAGTAAGTTAACATAGATTTGAGGGGGGGGAGATATAAAACGATGAAAATGAACTGAAAATATTTGTTTTGTTTAGGTTTAGTTAAATAATTAATGTAAATAAAGGATAAGAGATATGTATAACCAGAAGAAAGAAGGAAAGTGAATGACAGATATTATAGACTATATTTTTGATTGAAAACTTAAATGACTGTATTAACTATGGTAAAAATGAAGATGATGTGATTAAATTTGTTAATGCAAGAAAATGCAGGTCTCCAGATCTGCACCTGTTCAAAAGAAGTACTCATGTGAAAAAAGAAAAACTAATAAAATGTATTAAAAAAATTTTTTAGTGCCAGCCTCAGCAACTGTAACAAAGCCAGAGCAAGGAAAAACATTTATACTACTACAAATTTTGAGAAAATCTACACACTTATGAGGACCTAACTCAAACTAGGTGATTTTTGGTGGTATGCAGAAGACAAAAATTAAAATAAAATAACAGCACATTAAAGCACACTAAAGCAATAAAATGGCAAACAGAATTGAAAACTTCTACAACTCACCCACTGGGGACTCAGCTCATCCCAGGGAAATGGCGTGAGGTTGTAGCACAAACTTAGGGTCCTTATATAAATAAATTTGGGGAAATAATATTAACTTACCAGGCGGACCCATAATGGATATCTGGACTCCAGATCGGACTAGGTCCCTGAGACCTTTCCTGTTACGTTCATCATTAGGCCTGAACAACTGAGCTGCTCTTATCTCCAGAGTCACATTAGGATGCTTCTTCAAGAATTCAATGATGTTGTGGCTGCAAGAACCACAGGGGCTCCAACTTAGAAACCAAGTGATGCGGCATCTTGTTGTGGTTCTCTGCCGCAGTTTCTCTTCATGTTTTTCCAAAGCGTTGATTTCTGCATGTTGGGAATTATTGGTGCACCATTGCCTCCATCTTTTGGGACTTCTTCCCCAATGAATTTCATACAGAACATAGGTTGTTTCTGGACGTCTTTTGCTTGCATAATTCTTCCAAAATTCCTGTGCTTCTATTTGCCACTCTAAGTGCAAATGTGAGATTGAGATGGTTACACATTTTTGTTGCAAGTTACACAAATAAAAATAAACGATATGGGGGGATATCCAGAGTGTTTTCTTCGTTCATTTAGATCCAGACTACAAAACTAGGTGAAGGGTTTAAAGTCTCACCCCGTTTCTGTCCTTCCTTGGAGAGGGAAGATCTGGGGGAGGCCTGTCCTTGTGAGGATCATTCAGATCCAAAGCTTTATTGCAGTCTTTAGGTCAGAAAACCCTACAATAAAAATACATTCTCCTACAACGATTAATAAAACTGAATAAAATCTATAGTGCTGCTTTCTTTTACCTTTCCTTGCTGGCCTCTCCTGCTCCATCTCTGGCAACAATTCACAGTGGTTTCGTTTATGTATACAAAAATTATTAAAAGCAGTTTCAGTTTCTATTCCTCAGACTTAGAAACTGTTTCTCCAGCTTTGTAACTTAAATCCACATCACGCCCATATATGACAAATCAGAATTCCTTACTGGTAAGTAACTTAATACAATGGTTGTTATTTCTATTACTTTATTCATGTGTAAAATATATTTATATATTTAAATATCTTAAACTGATTGAAATCTATTGTCTGGTGCCTTTAATCTATTGATTGATGGATGGATTGATTATCCCTTGGGACATATCAAAGTGCAGAGTTCCAGAAACAAATCATTACTAAAATTTGATAAAAGTAATTTAAAATGGAATTGGATAAAATACAATTTAAAATGAAATTGGAATAAAATACGATTTAAAATGAAATTGGAATA
>JANHGC010004344.1:82700-96884 GCA_027560395.1 Boaedon fuliginosus | reverse complement strand
GGCGTCTGCGTTTTTTACATTCAAATTCCCCCAAAAGAGGAAAAAAGAGATTATTAATTTGGCCTCATTTTAACAGATGTTCTTATTAGCTGGAGCTACGCTCACAACAAGTGAAGAAAAAATCCTTTAACTACATTAGCAGCTACCAGGAAGAATTGTAATATTTAAGCAGAATAAAAGACCAGATCACTGAACACCATGGAAAATTTCTTAGAACAATGATTCATCTTATTACTTTTTGGGTTGAACTGCTTAAAGATCATATAGTACTCTTAATAATGCACAGTTAACACTGAGATTGTAGCTGTATTCCATTGTAAGCTTAAAACGTCACCATCTAAATACAATTTCTATGTAGCACATACAATAAATCTAATTGGCAAAATTAATTTACAAAAATAGCACAAAAGGATATTTACGGCATGGAAAGATAAACACTTCTCTATGGTACAGTTAAAATTGCTTTGAAAATGTAAGTGTCCTGTCCCACCCGCACCCCCTTTTTCCTTTTGTGATTTATGCTTCATAAGAAAGTTGCTGCTTTTGTACCTCAGGTTTGATGGGGAATGAAATAGGTAGTAGAAACAGCAAATAGATTACTTTAGAACCACTGGTTTATTTTACTGAGAATATTTTATTTGCTGGTATAAGTTGCTAAAAATGCACAGAACAAGTACCAATAGAAAATGTGCTGTTTGTGTGTCCCCCTAGTGCTATATAAAATGAATGTTACACAGCATCTGTTGGAAAAGTGGCTTCATGGACATCTCTTATTCTTATGCCCCATTATAAATAAAAATAAATCTTCTCAGAAGTATAAAATCTGTTTTTCTTTTCTTTTCAGAATCTGACTTTTTGGCAGAGATGCACACATCTGACTTCTAACATCTTTTGTAAGACTGTTCCGCTCTCAATGGTCAGAGAAGATCTAGAAGTGTACCATACTGCCAGTCATATTCAGTGTGTTTAACAACACTTCTCCAACCAGGATGGCTTGCTGATTAGCATCGCTGCTGGTCAATGGCTGACAGGCATAAATTTAATAAAAATGGCTAGCTTCTAAAACATAAAAAGGCAAATGTTAAAACATTTTGAAGTTGTACAGCAGAAAAATAAAGTTAAAAAGTTTTGTTTTCATTCAATGTTTCTGAAAACATGTAGAACTGTATAGTCTTAATTTAAAAGCTTCTCCCTATCCAAGAAAAAAACCTGTATTAGGACTGTCAAGGACAGAGAAAATAAATGATTTGTAGGTCAGCCTTTCTGTGTTGACTCATTGGCCAATATTTGTTTCATTCAGAAGCTCCTCTTCTCTGTCATTACAAAAAGGAAATGACCTTAATCATTTGGTTAAAAATCAAACCAAATCACATCAAAATGTGGTTTTAATATTAGCTATCACAGTATATAGGCCTTGAGCTCTAAAGAACAGAGTTCCAAATTTGTATAATGTCTTCATCAGATTTTAGAACATTGGCATTCCAAATCCCTAGAAAATACAATGGAAAATAAAGTTAGGCTGTAGAAAATGATTCATTAAATCACAAATAATATTGTTCAAATGCTTACTGAATCATCTTCAATGATAGCTGCAGAATCAAAAAAATCTGGCCTCAATTCAGCTCTTTCCCGTCGGTTCCTTGAAGGAGGCTGTAAAGAAAAGCTTTGTCAGTTGTGTTTAGGCATATACATTGACATTTGTACCAATCCTTCATTTTAAACAAAAGAGATGAAAGAAGTTGCAAGAATTCAAACCTATGATTTAATATTATAAGCTTTAGAGATTCCAAGGCTGAAGTAACAACATGAAAAAAACCCATCTATATATTGGTAGATAGGCTCTAAGAAAAATAATAGTTTCAACAATTATTTCTCACACACTCCCCATTATAGCAGGATACTTAGCCAATGCTGTTTATATGATATTAAGTTGTTTAGTTTTATTAGTAGCCACATTATTAACAAAAAAAATTGTAATGATAAAATTACTGACCAAATCAATAACCATGGTATCTTCAAATTCTTCATTCATATCCTCGAGCTGACCTCGGGAAGACATCATTACATCTTCAAAGATGGGTTCAGCATCATCCTCCATGAGACCCCGCCTTGTTGGGAGACAGGAGAAATACAAAACGATCAATAATAAATAACAAAGTCTGACATACCAGACTGTGTTCATTTATTTATGCAAAGGGAAATTCCTTTCGTTCCTTTCTTTTATGCTGCTTTTCAAATCTGCTGTACAGGGTTTTTGACTCCCTGAAAAAGATGTAGCATGGGAAGATGTGTAGAAGGAAAATAGAAATCTCATCCACCAGCCATGTTTATTCTGCTGAGAAACTACTGAACATAATACTTTTGAATACTTTTAAATATATGAGTAGATATTGACTGAAGGACAGTATTAGAAAGCTTGTTACTGTCACTGTCCCTGTAAGCTACTTTTGGTTTAGTGGTTAGGGTTCTGGATTGGAAACTGGGAGACTGTAGGTTCTAGTCATCCATTATATATGAAAGAGGATGATTTGTGCCAGTCACATTCTCAGCCCAATCCACCTTAACACAATTGTTGAATGGGTGCATTATATGCAGCCTTGAGCACAAAATAAATGCTTGTTCTCAAAAATTCCTGTACGTATTTGGGATGTTTTTCGTTTAAAGTATGACTCTACAAAATATTCTGAATATGTATTATTCTGCAAAAAGAAGAACTGGTTTTGGATGGCACATGCTTGATTATAACACATGTTTAGTGATTACTGAAATATTTTCAGCAACTGCAAACAGAATTTTCTTTACCACTAATATAAAAAATTGAGATAAATCCGACTAAAACAGGTTTGGATAGCTCACTATAGACCTGATACTTTAGCAGCTTCTAAAATAATCATCATGTTGTTACTGAAGAATTCAATATCACAACCCAAACCTACTTTTTTCTGTTAAAAACGAAAGGGAAATTTAAATATACAAGAATTTTGGAATCAAGAATTGAAAACTGGTTCTTTTCAACCAATGGATTTACGTTTTGAAGGGTACTAATTTTATGTTCTGTGATTTAAACCTGAAATTAATCCATCAAAATATTGTTTTTGTATCTAGTGGACATATCTAGAATTATTCTTAAAGGATGGACTAATGATGACTTGTGTTAGCACTGCAAAAAATTTGAGGTCATTGTAACTCCAATTTTATTGTGGTCATGTTGTTCTTTATATCCTTTTTGAATAATGTTACACAGTATTTTGACAGAATTAATGACAAAATTAGTTTTTAAAGACATGTATATTGTATTGAATTACATACCAATTATTTGAATTTTAATATGTTCAGAACAAAAATGACTTTTTCATGCTCTAACAATAGCAAAAAAATAATCTGTAGGTAATGGGGAAATTGTAATTCCCAATATAAAGGAATGGATTTTAGAGATCTGTGCTTTAGCATTATTTTTTTTTAGAAAAGCATATATTTGATTAATAAAAAAATGTCTCATTACTTCTCTTTTTTGGAAGAAATTCTGAACAAATTTAGTCCACACAGAAAGCTTACTTTAAAGACTTACAATATCAGATGAATTTGAGATAAAGTTGTAGTTACAGGTTTTTTGTTTGTTCTTTATATGTACTTTCTCATTGTGTAAAATTATTGCTTTTGTATATGATAAATAAACTATTTTTATTTTGCATTTTTAATGTATATCTGAAAATGGATCCATAAAACTATTTGTTTTTTTTATAAAAAACACAAATATATTCCAGTTGTTTTATTCTACACATAATCTACAATGTTGTTGTTCTAGACATAAGTGTTTTGAATGTTCCATTCCATTTTGGGTGTTGGGATTCGAAACTGACTTGTGTCATGTGAATGGGATATTTTTAAAATTATTCTGTCAGGGATAATGTAGAAGGAACTGCTATACTAGGGGATCTGAGGAGAGTTTCAGAACAAAGCAATAGGCATTTAAAGAACATATATCAGGGAGGAGGAGACATTCTTTGCAAAAGATGTTAGAAAAGGACTGATTGGAGAAACAGCTATGGAGAGGATGTTGCTGAAAGTGACCTCTGGCCTTTATGGTAGAGCAGAGTAGTAGTGACCATCTAAAAGAACTTGACTGCCTGCTGGATGGCCTATCTGACTCTAAGTCAGCTTCAGTAGCCTCAATCCCATTTTGTTTGTTCATTTATATACATTTCAGTTTGATAATAATTTAATTAGCAAGGCAGAGATAAGGATTGTCTCATCTCTTCCATTTTCTTGTTTTTAAAATCAGTCCCATTTTTGACTCCTAAAAAATTACAAATCCTTCTTATCAAATAAGGTCTAATTGCTTAGCTAACATTAATTAATAATTCATTCATTCAAGCAGTTTCAGAACTGTATTATGGTGGCACTAAAGTTGCTAAATACAGATACAAATACATTAAACAGAGCCTTTCTTTTTCTGCTTAAAGTTTCCTGCTCCTCCTGCGTTGTCCATCTAAAAGGTAGGTAAGCACATTATCAAAACGATATTCCCTTGACTAGTATTTGCTAGTCAAGGGAAAGATTTTAGTATTATGCTTGCTCCTCTTGAGGCAAGAGTGGTAACATCAGATGGCACCGTGCAGAATGAATTAAGAAAGTGCCCAATGCTGGAGAAGTTCTTTCTCTATCTAAGTGGATGAGATACTCTTATTTTCCCCCAGAATGGTCTCTTACTGTGGAGGAAATAATGGATCAAAAAAGTTTTATATGTATGAGAGATCAAAAACAGGCTTCCTCACATGCCCTTTAAAAATAATATCTAAACTCCTCGGGAAATTAGTTGTTTAGCTTCATGAACTTCTGCACTACAAATTTCAAATGAGAGTTGGAATTGTTCAGATTCTTGGAGCTGTAAAGGCTTATTCTTAATTCTATTTATCTCACATTCAAAACATTTAGGGGATTTTTTTTTTAATTTGGTTGGGTGTACTTGTTTTGAACTCAGAACACAGTTCCCATTATATGCACATCCTAGCTTAAAAATTCTATTTTCAGTCCAATTTATAGACTAGCTTTGATATTTTAAAACTTGTTTTAAATAAATACTTGTATTATAAATATTTTGTATTTTTATATTTTAAACTTTATTTTTATAAATATTTGTAAATATTTATAATCATATTTAGACAAATATTTTGTCCCACAAGATGCAGATATTTCATAATTTTAGCTATGACATCAAGGTATTTCAGATAATCCAAAATATGTTGTTTCATACAGTATATATTAGAGAAACTTTTATCCACTAATTGTTAAAATAATTTGACACTTAAATGTATTCCTGACTCCTACTTACACTGTATGTCTCACACCACTTCTTCCTTTCATGTAGTTCATTCCCGTCCTGTCCTTCCGACTTAAATCTTCCAATTTCTGCTGACCCAACCAAGATATTTGCATCTGAGGACTTAAGATGAATTTAGAAAATCATAATATGAACATTTAACATTATTTTAATGTTACCTCACAATGAAAAACTATTCAGCTGTTTCAGAATAGGATCAGGGATCTTATACTTAAATCCTTGCACTTGTAACTCACTGAATAATGTTGACCTCTCTTAAACTAAACAAATTACTATATTGTTTTAATTATTTGAGAGTAAGTAGGGAGGAGAATCAACTGCTCCTTTAAGATAACAGACTGGATATAGTAATATAATGAATTAAGTATAAATACTGAAATCTGCTAATTGTTATCATCACTAAATATTAAGCAATTTGTCGGAATTTGTCATCTGGGAATTGGTGATAGTTTTTTGAAAGATCATCTTTCAAGTACAATATTTGCACTTGTGCAGTATCTTCTTTGGAAAATTCTAGAGTTTAAGGACTGTTTTGGCAGGACTTCTGCTGCCATGTAATATACATAAGGACATGTATCCTCATGTCTTTGACCATCTTTGGTGGTGGTTCCTTTGATCACTGTCATTGATCTGCCTCCAGACCCGTCTCCAGATGCGAGTTCAGAGGAAGAAGGTGAGTTTGAATCTGCAGAGGAAATTGTGGAGCCAAGTATTGATCAGGATCAGGGTTCAGAGAATGCTACCCTGATAAAGCAGCCTCAGCTGGGTTGATCGGACAAGCAACAGGCCAAGGCTGAGTGAGGTGAGCCACAGCTGCAGCAAGTTGGCCAAGAAGCTCCATACCTACTCCTGATCCAAGAACACGTAGAGCAGAGAGGAGGCAGGCACAACACTGGTCAACTAGACTACTCATGAGGAGACAACCCCACCTGTCATGAAGGGTTGCACTGGCATTGCCTACTCAAATCCCTGAGGATTTGAGTGTTGCTGGAGTAACATGTCCATTTCTGTGTCTTGTGTGTTTGTGGTCTGTATCCTGGTCTATCTGACTCCTGGACTGCTTTCCTGGACTCTGTAAACCCCTTGGACTAGGTTATCCAGTGACTTGCTGTACAAAGTTTGGAATTCAGACCTCCACAACAGGGGTGCTTTCCAAGGACCTGTTTGCGGGGTTTGAATAAACACCTGCCATATGTGTGTCGGAGTGGGGCAGCACAACCACCAAGGTGATTCCACAAATAAGAAATCACATGAATTGGGGGGAGGGATTAAAAGAGGCAGTTCACAAGTGACCATACTAAGGTAGGAATTAGAGATATATAACCAACTCTTCTTCATAACAATCCTGTGAATCATCCATACAAGTGAATAACAAGATTATTACTTTGGAAGCGGATTTGGGTTATGATAAAATCAAGAAAGCAAGGGTCCATTGTTTTTAGATTGTATGTCCAATTGATAACATTTAATAAACATCTTACTTTAACCCAGGTTGCTGCTATAAAGATTTCCTGAAGGTAATGTGATTAAGAACTGCAACCCAAATGTGTAAAGGTAAAGGTTCCCCTTGCACATACATGCTAGTTGTTCCCGACTCTAGGGGGCAGTGCTCATCTCCATTTCAAAGCCAAAGAGCCAGTGCTGTCCGAAGACATCTCTGTGGTCATGTGACTGGTATGACTATACACCGAAGGCACACGGAACGCTGTTACCTTCCCACCAAAGGTGGTCCCTATTTACTACTTGCATTTTTACATGCTTTCAAACTGCTAGGTTGGCAGAAGCTGGGACAAGTAACAGGAGCTCACTCCGTTACACGGCACTAGGGGTTCAAACTGCTGAACTGCCAACCTTTCTGATCAACAAGCTCAGTGTCTTAGCCACTGAGCCACCGCGTCCCAGGTTGTTGCTATAAAGATTTCCTGAAGGTAATGTGATTAAGAACTGCAACCCAAATGTATACCTCTTAATAGCACGCCCTTGCATATTTCAAAATCAGAATGCATACGCTAGCTGGCAACATAAGACAATTATTACTTATTTAGAGAATCAATGGAAGGAAACCACTTTGTGAAGCTTTTCATACATTCTAAATCTGACTTTATATTCAAAAGACATTTGGGTTAGGCAAGACCTGTTCCAAAATAATAAATGAGTTAGGAAAGAGTATCATAAGTATAAACTCCTCATTCAAAATAAATTAAGAAATTATCATGGGTGAGAAGGATGGGTAAGAGAAGGAGTAATCTTGTCCCCTGACATGTCAAACAGGGAAAACCAAATCAGAATGCTGCAAGTTCTCTCTCTTGGTTTCTTGTTGGAAGTTATGATTCCCAGGAATACAGTCTTTGAAATAAATAGGTGTGACTCAAAATTGAGGGGCTTTTTAATTGGCACTGAAAGTACTAGAAATGAGGTCCATAAAAGTATTGGCTGTCCAAATGCTTAGCTGTAGGATGCAAAAAACCCCAGAAACCTATTAACTGGTGCATGAAAAGTAGCACTATTCTCATGTTGGGGGTTGCTGCGCTAAATATTCTGCTTTTAAAGATACAAATCTACCTATGTGGCAGTGGTTTAAACTTTTGTACTTTATGCAGAGGATGATCAATGTTTTCGTTAAAGAAATCCTCAACCTCAAATGAAAGAGCTTCGCGCTTGCCTCTTGATTTAATCATGAAGGTTGGAACTACATGACTCCAAAGAGTTATGATTACTGATATCCTCACTCTGACTTTCATGTCTATCTGTATTAATTTGTTGCTAGTGTTGTGGCCCGCCAGCAGCCAGCGGAGCTGGCGGCAGACTCGGACAGTGAGGAGGTTGGGAAGGAACATGGGCCAGTCCTGGAGGACTCTGAGGAGTGCTCTGCGTCGGAGGCAGAGCTGGGGCCAGGGCCGTCTGACAGTTATCAGCTGCCTTTGGAGTCGGAGATCAGTGGGGCAGAAGAACAGCTGGAGACTGTTCCTGATGTGTGCATGCACAGAGCTATCAGGAGAAGGGAACAGTTAAGGAACAAGAGTCGACTCAGAAGTAAAGGTACAGGTGGACAGTGAATGGCCCCTCTCATAGGGAATAATTGGGACCATTGATTACCCCCTGAATGGATGTATCAGTATGCTTGTTGATTTTATTGTGAATTTTAAATGTTTTACGTGTTTTAAATTGTTTAAATTTTTAGACTGTTTTAATTATTATGTTGTAAGCTGCCTGGAATCCTATGGGAGTTGGGCAGCCTATAAATACAATTAAATAAATAAATAGGAGCGAAAGGGAAGTGGTGTTTGTTGGAGGCAATTAGTTTGTTTAATGAGTGTGAAGATTTGTTCATGACTCACAGATACTCCTTGCCAAGTATTTTCTTGTAGAGTGTTGACCTTGGAAGCTATCAGCCTGGCAACTCTCCAAGCCTGATAAGATCTGTGATTGCAATTCACCCTTGAAAGACTGTTTGCCAGGACTTTGCTGGATGTGAATGACAGGAGTTCACATTAGCCAAATAAAAATGGGTTTTGTTGGGGAAAGGAGTCTGTTTCGTGATTTTGTGAAGCCTAGGTGAGAACAGCTTGGCCACTGCAGGCAAAAATATATAGACATTTTCTCTGCTATCATCTAGCAACTACAAAAAATGTAATCAATTTTTCCCTAGGGAAGTGCTGGTACTTGGCCAATTACAATTAGTAATTTTTATCTGTGCAATATGTCAATCTCATTATCCCCATTCTATCTCCTTTTTTTTAGACACTAAGTGTGAGATTTTCTTGGGATTTTGCTAGCTGTATAATGCTGGAATTTGCTAACAAATGGGGGACCAAATATTTACACTGATCCCTAACATGATAAAGTTTCAATGACACAGAGATGATTCATTAAATATTACCAACTTAAAAGTGCAGGCATGATAAACATATAAAGCAAGATCCTGCAGTTCCTGATTACCTATATCCATACATATTAGCTAGTTGAATTCGTATCTTCTCCTACTAGAGAAGGTGTAAAAGAACATTTTGAAACTAAGGATGAAATGTCAGATTCATAATCCCTCTCACTGAAGAATTTCTAGTAATTGATACCAGTAGCTAGGTGAGAAATACCGTGTTTCCCTGAAAATAATACCATGTCTTATATATTTTTTGCCACCCAAAAAGGCACCTGGTCTTATTTTCGGGGGATGTCATCCACTGACTAACCTATGAGTTAGGGGCATGTGTATGTTGGGTGGACGTGTAAAAATCAAGCTAAGTCTTACTTTCAGGGGAGGTGGTATTTACAGGGAAACAGGGTATTCTTACGGAGACAGGGAATTAAGATAGCTGTGAGAATGTATGGAAAAATCTGTCTATGATTCACCTTTAGAATACATTCCAGAATATAGATGACATATGGAAGAGTCTTATCCCAGTCTGGGCCACCTCTTGTTGGCTGGGAGACTAATGTAGTGAAGAAAGAAATATGGCAACTTTGATATCAACAGATAGCACTGATTGGTTGTTGTTGTTAAGTTGTGTCCAACTCTTCGGACCTCAACCTCATAGACCATAGCACACCAGACTTCAGTGTCCTCCCCATCTCCTGGAATTAATTACAATGGAAAGAAAGGTTGTCTCTTTTCTTTTAGTAGTCTTAAAGGTAGCAGTAGGTACCAGTAGCTATAAGGGGATGCTTTCAACTATTGGTGTCTCTGAAAAATGAAGTGATATCTAATTGCTTCAGAGGATCTCATTAACCTAAATCATATACTCTAGTTTTATGTTTTAAAATAGCGGTCCCCAATATTTGTGGGTGTGGCCTAGGGGTTGGGGACACCTATTTTAAAACACTCTGAACTTCACAGAATGACTGCATTTGAATAAGTACACTTTCCTAAATCTAAGATATTTTTGTTGAAATCTTAATTTCAGCAGGATTTTAACATTAATTTCCGACAGTATTATTGGAGAAATATTTCATTGGTACATACTTGTTTAAAAAATCTTGTTCAGATCCAGGTTCTGACTCATGCTCTGGTATTTGCTCCCCAATTTGTCGAGTGTTTTCTCTCAACACTGTTGATGTGAGCTGAGGTGTCTGTAGAGCACCTGGGGTCTGGATGCTGTCATTTCTATTCAGCCACGAGCCTTCAAGATTCTCATCTGATATATAACAATAAATTATTATAGTAAGCAGTGATTTTATGCAATTATGTGGCTAACAACAGTATATAGATTGGAACAGATAATTTTTTTTTAAAAAAAGTCAAAACCTAATTTTTTTATTCTATTTAACATTAAGATGAATTTATGTAGCGACTTTTCCAGATTTTATTCTAATACACACATCAACCTTAATTTATTATTGGTTAATTAAAGCAATCAACTAAAGTAAGCAACTAATGAAATGCAATCCCAACAGGAAAAAGTAGTTTTTTCATTTATTTGAAGGCTTATTAAATATAATGCAGCATACACACACACACACACAGTGCATTCAGAAAGTATTCAGATCACCTTCACTTTTGTCAATTTTGTTATGTTGCAGCCTGATTCTACAGTTGCTGAAATTCATTTTTTCCTCATTAATTTACTCAGTACCACAGAATTTTAGAAATGGGGGGAGGGCGTTTCCTGAATACTTTCTGAATGCACTGTAGGTGTGGGTATGTATGCATATAATTAATAATTTATAATAATAATTTATTGGATTTATACCCCGCCTCTCTTCACCCAAAGGGAACTCGAGGCGGCATATATATATGCATGTGTGTATATATAAGTGTATGTGTATGTGTGTGTGCATATTGCCTAAAATCTGTCTAAAACCCTAATTAAAAAATAATCTCCCAGCAAAATAAATGAGTTAATGTGAGGAAACAGAAAGTGGAAGTTGCTTGGACAGACTGAAGTATGTGGAGTAACACTAGAGGGAAGTAAGGTGCTTGGTGCAATACTAGAGAATGTGGATGCGAATAAATGCATACAACAGGATGACAGCTGAAAAAATAATGAGAGAATGACATTATACAGCAAAAGAAAAATAAGTTTCAAGGAATATAAAAGAAGGCATTAAGGACAATTAATATTAAAGGAGATACAAAAACGTGGAATGATTTTATTGGAAATGGATGAAGAAAGCTGAAGAAGAATTCCAACAAATGAAAAAAAATTAAAAATAAAACTATGAAAGAATTAGTTTATTATGCATGCTTGGGAAAATATTTAGCAGAATTCTGATTGAAAGCATCTTGAAGATACATAGCAACTGCAGCAAGTAACTGAGAAATATATCAATGTGAGAAGCATATTGCATATTTCTTTATTTTACAAAATATGAAAAAGTAAAAAGATCTGAATTATGCAATATTTTGCATGAATATGGAATTGAAGTTTGGTTGCTTATGTGAAAATGCGGTGTATCATGGAAATAAATCATGTTTTAAGGTAAATATAATGCTTAATGAATAGTTCAGCAGTGAGCATTAAGAGAAAGATCTGGGATGTTACCTTGGGCTGTTCAATATATTTTTGAATAAATATTTAAGAAATACTTGTGATGACATCAGACCATCTTAGTTGTGGATGCGAATATGGGTATAATTTGTTTTTATTTCTTACTCCTTTGCCATATTCTGCATTACACAGTTTATGCTAAAAGGCAATATCCTAATGTACCCTGTGCATAATTTAAGTGCAAAGGACTCCTAAGATCACAAATCTGTCTATACTCTATACTCCTTGACTTGCAATCATTTGTTTAATGACTGTTCAAAGCTACAATGGCACTGAAAAAAATGAATTGTGACACATTTACGACCATTGCAGCATCTCCATGATCACATGATGAAAATTCAGACACTTGGCAACTGGCTCATATTTATGATGGCTGAAGTGTCCCAGGGTCATGAGATCATGTTTTGCGACCTTCTAACAAGCAAAGTCAATCGGGAAGACAGATTCACTTTACAACAATGTTACTAGCTTAACAGCTGCAATGATTCACTTAACAACTGTGGCAAGAAAGGTCATAAATTGGTGTGAAACTCATTAACAACCATCTCACTTAGCAACAGAAATTTTGGACTCAATTGTGGTCATAAGTCAAGGACTACCTGTATTGCTTTATTTCTGTCTGAGGAATGCATAAATGAAATAATATTTCACTCTGTTGTTAAGATATATTGGTTCAAAAACAAATGTTAGCTTAATTTTCAGAAACCATTTGAACCAAATAAAATCATGAATAAGTCATATTTTTATTTAACATTCTGACTACAATACATAATCTTTAAAGCCACATTTACCTTCAACTCTTTTCTTGTGAAGTGGAGGTCGACCTTTTTTATTCCGGACAGAAGAAGTTTTGCTACTGCTGCTTCCACTATTCACAGACATCCTATCGTCCTCACCACCTGTCACTAATGAATTTCTATAGGAAATCAATGGAAGCCATACATCTTCCCTCCTTTCCATCATTTGTTCTGTTAGGAATTTCTCCAAATATGTGTGACTGGGTTGAAGAAGAGAAAGAGAGAAGAGTATAAACAAATGATTAAAATAGCTATCTATAGCTACTATTTTAAATAGTTATTAGTTCCTTATATTATCTATAATCTATATCCCTCATTTAAGAGTTAGATCTGCTCTGATTTTCTAGGGGGCTAGCAATATAACTCAACTATTTGTGGATAAAAATATATTCATCAGACATTACATATATGGCATTTATTTCACAGCTAATACAATAGCAGCTTATCGAAACATTAACTTACATAAGAATTGACTGAATGAAGCTATTAAATAATCTAAATGATCAAGGAATATGAAATTAAATGGACATGTATGTATTAAAATATGTATCCCAGAAGAACATTCTAAAGTCTTCAGAATACAATTGTAAATGACTCTATTTCAAGACCACAGAAGTGAAAGCCCTCTTAAAAAGTCCTCTTAACTCAACAAATTAAAACAGGATACATAACTGTATGAGAAAATAACTTCACACATGTTGCACAGTATGCTTTCATAGATAAAAGTGAATTTAGATCAGTAAATAGCGGTACAATATAACAAGGAATATCACATATATTTCTATTTAGGGGGAAGGGGAGAGAATGAAAAATAAATTGCAGAAATTTTACATCTACATTCAGATTAACATAAAAATGCTCTGGAAAGTGCTTTCCTCTCAGCAATTTTATACATTCTTTCTTTTCCCATATGTCTGGAGAAATTATAACATTAGAAATTATAATAAGCATAATTATTTTCTTCTAATAATTATTGTTTTATATGTCTCTAGATTTATTTATTATGTTTATATGGCTGCCCATCTCACAAATGAGACTGGCAGTGTACAACAGATTTATTGGATGCTACAAGGCTTGACAAAGCCATATGTGAAAATGCTTTCTTAAAAAAATACATTTTTTGTCTAAACAGCTACAAATCATTTTGTTTTTGCCAAAAGACATTTGTTGGAAAGACAGCTTTTCTCAATGGTGGCGTGCTATTTCTGAAATACCCTCTATGTTAAAATATTTATTGGCTCTGATGCAATAACTTCAGTGCTAGGATAAATATTTTAAAATTTCCAAGTCATGTTAAAAGACATGTAGTCTGTTCTCATGTTTTTATGCTTTGTTTTGTTTGAATATGTTTCCAATTTTAAATTGATTGCTTTATGCCTCCTGCACATTACTCAGAAGTTTTAGGATGATGGTGGATTAAAAAAATATTATGCACTTCCATAAACAGGTTGGCTTTCTCAGTCTGGTGAAGGAAATTAAGCAAAATAACATGGATTCAAACCAAACGCTTGAAGGAACGCTGAAGTCTATTCGTGTAATATAATCTTTTCCCTCTTTCCAT